>JBBPCS010001837.1:0-14429 GCA_037974645.1 Hollardia meadi
AGAACACACATAAGAACTTAACATAATGTTGAATAAACAAAAGTTAACTAAATGTGTGCGCTACAAATGGAGCTAATGTACTTCAACAAAATACCAAATAAACGATATGCATGTTATATGAAATAAAGAATTATGCGTCATTGTTATGTGTTTTGTGTATGTGTGATATGGATGTCAAGTGTTAAAATCTAAGCAACTAAAGTAACAAATTAAAGTGTCAGAGCATGGGGTTACCGCCTTCAAGCTATGGGGCTGCAGGTGCGGCCATCACATGGTCCTTGAAAATCATTATCAGTGTTTCAAGATTGAAAAGGAAGGAAACACTTCACCAACGCTCTTCACAGCACAGAGGGTCAACCATAAAACGGATGCTCCATCACATCAATAACCACTTCTGCTCATGCAATGTGCTTCTGGAAATGGATACTAGTTGAAGTGCATCAGTTGCTTTTACTTTTAAACATTGACAAACACTGCCATTTTTGGAAAACGTGGTATTAGTTCTGAGGAAAAAAAGGAGGACCAACGAATCAGTTCACTCAAGCACTGTTTGTTTTTGGAAAATGAGTGCGAGACATTGAAATATTTAATATACATCAAAATGAATCAGCCCTGAACCCATTATCAATCGTGATAAATAGATTATACTTTTTAGTACTAATTGATTATCATTTTGTTCTAAATTGTATTTTCTATAGAACAGGCTGAAGATCTAACTCATGAGTAACACATCAATGTGTTTCTCGATTAAAATTTTGTGTAATATTGTTCCCTCTAAGTGGTCTATTTCCCAGCTTTTCTTCCCACTGCTACAGTACAAGTACTGCCTCTCTTGCCTATTCATACTAATTCATATTAGAGCACAATTGTCTTGCGAGGCAATCACTCACAACTGTGCTGCAGTGACCTGTTCCCCGGCAAGGAGAATGACTTGAGGAGCAGCACAGATGATTTCATGAGACTGCACAGTCCACCCACCTTTAACTAATGACTTGGAAGTAATGGCCTCCGACAATTTTATATTTTTCATTGACAGTCACCATTACAGCCAGCAGCATTAAAGAGAAACTAGACTGTGATAAAGGGAGAGACAGACAGGGAGTGGGGGCTGGGGGGAAATCAAGTAAAAAATAAGTTGCTGACATTGTCTGCTCTTGTCTTAAAATAATTATCATGCACTGATAAATAAAGTTACATTCATTTTTTTAACCAATTTGCAAAATAACTGTTTCAGAGCAAACCCAGATCTCGACACAAGATGGAACACGTTGACTTTATTTAATATTTAACCAAAATATAGTGCCCTTACCAGGAAAATTGGTAATTTGCTCGAGACTGAAAATGACCTGGATAGGTGTATTCAGGCTAAGCTTACAGTTTAGGTGAAAATTATTAGCCTCCTTTATGAAATTGAACAAAACCCTCAAAGTTTCCAAGGAAATGACCAGTACCAAAAGGGTTTATACTCTGATTACTTCCAAAAGAACAAAAACAAAATCTCCACAAAGTTTGATGAAGATATTTTACTTTACTTTTTTAGTTAAAAAAAAAAAAAAAATGACAAGGCCAAAATATTAGCCCTCTGACAATCAATAGTCAATAGGCAAACTCTTAGTGTAGTTCCTAACTATGTTGGCACCTGTTTCTTGAGGGATCATAGCCTGTTCCTCCATGGCAAATTGTTCCAGCTCATCCAAATGACATGGTTTTCATGCATGGACCTTTAACTTTGAGCTGTCACCAAAGATTCTCAATAGGATTGAGATCTGGCCTTTGAGATGGCCAGTAGGATCAAGGACCTTTTTGGTGTCCTTCAAAAGGTTTTGGACCAACTTGGATGTCTGCTTCAGGTCACTGTCTTGCTGGAAGACCCAACGGCAACCTAAAGCCAGACTGCAGCAGATTTCTCCAATTATTTGAAGATTATCCTTCAAAATGTCAACATAATCTTCTTTCTTCATGACCCCATGCACCCGAACAATATTCCCTGTGCCTGAAGCAGCAAAACAGCGCCACAGCATTATGATCCCACTACCGTGTTTAACTATGGGGCCAGTGTTTTTAGGGTTGAAGGCCTCTCCCGTCCTTCACCAAACAAAAGCAACATCCATGTGCCCAAACAGCTCCAGTTTAGTCTCATCAGACCAAAGGACACACTTCCAAAACTTATCCCCATGTTTCAAACGGTCACAGGCAAAGTCTAAGTTAAGTCTGGCTTTAATGTGCTGCTGTGTGAGTAATGGCGTTTCCTTGGGCAATTCCCTCGAAGCCCACCACGATGAAGAGCCCTCACAATGGTCTTCCTTGAAACATCAAGTCATGATGATGATGATGATGTTCAGCAACAATCATTTTTGCAGAGATCAGGGTGGTTGTTGTTGACGTCTCTGACGATTTTTCCTCGAAGGTCTTTGATATTTTGCACTTGTGCCCACGCCCAGGTTTGTTTATAACAGAATGTGTCTCCTTGTGCTTTGCAATGATGCAACGTAAAGCTGTTGTAGACACAGCGAAACATTTGGAAATGGCAGCATAGCCATCCCCCCTTAAGATGGGCATCCACTATCTTCTTTCTGAGGTCCAGACTTAGTTCTTTGCTTTTTGGCAAGGTGAAATTAATTGTCACCAAGAATGTAAGAGTAGTGCCGCTCAATCTAGCGTTCAAGTGCCACTAGCCCTGTTCACTTGGGTTCATTTAGTAGAGTTCAATGCTGATTGATTGTTCAGGTGTGGTTTGAAAGCAAGAAATTTCAGCAAAGAAAATTTGCTAGCATTCTCTTGAAGAATTCACATGGGGGCTAATGATTTTGACCGCATCAATTTTCAATTCATTTCTTATACAGCAAACCTGACGGTTTAAAAAAATATATATATCTAAATATATCAAATGATGGCTCTTACATTTATGACTGTTTTGCACTGTAAAGTTTTAGAAAAGTGTTCCATATCTCCTTAGGGGCTAATAATTTTGACCTTAACTGAATTTGCTACTGAACTGTTTGTGTTTTCTTGTGTTTTCTTTTTTCTTATTTTCCTCCATTCTCTGTCATTATTTCTATTATTTCTGCAAAATCAGTGCATGATTTTTACTCAAGTGAAACATTTTCACATTGCAAACACAACTTTATTCAAACAGATGCAAATTTGCTCTAGGCAGTGAGGATTGAGGCAGACTGGCAACAACAACTTTCCATTGACTTTGTTACCTTCTGTCTGAATAGACCTGGGATAGGGGTGGACCTAACAACATGTTGAATGCAGGTCACAAACTGGTCTTCCTTGTCAAATCCAGTACTTTATAAGCCGAACCACTCACTCTGACCTCATCTCAACAGCTTCTCTGCAGTTTTGGATTGAAAAAAAAACATTGCCAGTGAACACAATGATAATAAGTAGCAATTACTTTTCTTGTGAAACACTCGAGAAAAAAATGAAGCATATAGGAGATAGAGTTGGTAGTCCAATAAAAAAACACATCTTGCCTCAGTCAGGATTCTTATATAAATTAACATTATTGGCATCATCATCAAGCTTAAGGGTATGAATTTATTTGGTCTACAGCATGTGCTTTTTCTCAAGGATGACACTGAAGAAATGTGGTATACTGTATGAATAAAACATGCTCACTATTTCTAAACACATTCATGCAGAGCCAGTCCAGTCCTGTTCTCTGGTAACTCTGCCTCAGGAATATAAACATACTATTTGAGTGCATTTCTCCCCTAAATCTTTTTCACATATATTCTGCTCAGATACTCCCTCTCACTACTTTTTTTCTTAATTCCATTATATTAGCCATGGCTTTAATGACTAGATGTAATGTGAAAGGTGTCACTCATAGTGAAAAACTAGCAGGGAATCATCAACTGACTGCAAATTGCTCTCAGCCCTACAATTTGTGTCTTCAGCTTATTTGTGTTTTAAGTTCTGCAACTGTACTGTTTTGTTTCACTCTCACCACAAGGATGCTGCCATTTTTAGCCGCAGGAGGCAACTGTTCTCAACTAAAAAGCTCTAAAAACCTACTGTACACTATCTGCTCAGCAGATGCGACTAGCTGTTGACCATATTGGAGCATTTATATATAAAAAATATATATAAATTACTGCCTGAAAATACCAATTGACTATAAATAATTACAAATAATTTACAAACTTTAAAAAAAAACTGAGTTGTTGATCCACAAACCAATAAAATTGATGAAATAGTAAAATCAATAATAAAACACACTAAAGATAGAAAAGAGATACTAATGCACAACCCACCACTAAAATAGCCGTTTCCAACCAAGATATTCCTTTCTTACTTGAGGCGATTTTTTTTTCTGATCAACAATCCTTCCCAAGCAAATAAATAAATATTAAAACTACCAAAACCAATAAAACAACCAAATAAAAAAAAGGATCAAGAACAAAACTCTTTAAAATAAAACAGGCGGAGTTTTAATATAACCCAAAATATAAAAGCCAGATGAAATCTAATTAAAATGTAAGGCTGGGCAAAGCAGCAGTGGCAGTCTGTACTGCAGGGACAGAAAAATGCATTAACATTTGTCTCAACTATTCATGTGTGCATTAGAAATCAAATATTAAATTAAGGTACCTTGGCTGTGCTAAAAATGAATGCCAACAGACACTCACGCTGGGAAACGTACCCCTGCTGCAGCACACACAGACATCATCTGGAATACACATGGCAAATGAATTGTCTATTCAACAGACCAGCAGTATAAAAGTAGTTAAAAGACAGTTAAGACTTGACACACGCCACATAAGCTACCTTGCACTTTCTGAAATGCACGATGCCAAGGACCAGCTCACAGTGGCATTTATTGCTGGGGCACTAATATGTGATGCCGAGTGGGGTAGCAGTACTTCTCACTTGATTTATTGCCTCAGTAAACAGTTTCCTAATGGGTTTATGGTCTCAGTCCCTAGTTTTAAGTCTTCTTCAATACAGCATGATGTTCATATTGTAAATTATGGTTACCTTGTGATTGACAAGTCATTACCACAGGGGGTCCTTGAGTTCTCCGTTAGATCCAATCAGAATAGAGGCGTAGCAATGCGTGTTCTCACCAGATCCACCATCTCGTCCAAAATATGGTTTTCTGGCTCCATGGCAACAGTCATCATGCCAAACTCAAGGCCTCAAAACAGTAATCCACAAACCAATGAGTGATGTCACAGTGGCTCTATCCACTCTTCATTATACAGTCTATAGTAGAGACCAAACCAGAGATATAAGAATAGTGAATATACACCTCGTGAGGTGGCCAGAAACATGCTTCAAATTGGTGCTAGTGTTGCAGTTTGCTAGCACATAGCATAAATGTAATTAAATGTCATTTTGCTGAATGGAAACCCCTAACCTTTCCAGAGCATTATATCACTACATATTACATTGCTGTTACCTAATTTTTAGTACTGCATTATACTGCTGGACAGCTTAATCTACAGTAATTTAATGATTGTTCTTTGTCAATTTCCACCACTGCTTTTCAACCATACTGTTCCTTTCTAAGAATAAAACAGACTATGCAAGGAGAGAGACAAAAACAAAAAGTGTAATACATATTTAATTTCTCTAAAAGGCTGTCTCTGAACACTCTGCCATTTTCATTATGATTTAGCTTACATGAGAAGATTTAGGGGCCCTCTTAGTAACCTCACATTTGGTCCTGTAGGGTCTAATTATTGTACAGAATGTACTGATCTGAAACATGCCATTTCACTGTCCTTTGCGAATGTCTGTGAAATGTTAAGTGTATCAATAACACTCCTTTTTGTTTTCAAATTTGCTGTTCTCGTTCTTGCATTATTTACAGAATCTATATGAATCCCCATCTGATTATTTCTATTATTTATAAGCTGGAGTAATTGATCTCTTATGTTTAAGTGGGGCAGAGGAGACCACTTCTAACACCAGTGTCTTTTATCTTCTGCTTCCAAAGCAAGTGCTTTATGTATTTGATGCTGAGTGGGAAATAGGAGAGCTTGAAGAAAACAAAAAACCTTAATTGCTTTTTTAGAAAGTATTTGCCAACAATGAGTCAATTTCTCATTTCAGACAGAATAAACTAAGAGGACTATTATATACGATACAGACGAGGAGGTGCCATGATAAATGGAAGTGAAGAAAGAAATACATTCATATTTTACTTGTTTGTCTCGTTTATGACACAAAAAAGTGAAGTGCTGTTACAAATTTTTGAAGCCAAAACATTCTTCTAAATTTTTAAAATATTATTCAGTTATCACAGGATACATTTATAGAGCTTTCTTCTGTTCATCTTGAGCAGTCTTCAATGAATAAGCAAAGTACTAATGCTCAAGTTTAACAAGCAATCTTTTACACAAAGTAGTCAGTGGTGAAAGAAGTCTTCAGATATTGTATAAAAGTAGCTATACTGCATTCTAAAGTACTGCATTCAACATTTTACCTACAACTTCACTTATAAATACTTTTATAAGTGCAATGGAACAAATGACTACATGTCATACGAAACGGGTTGCTTATAGTGACAAACCTTTTAGTAATATCACCTGATTCTGTTTTCCTCAGTTCTCAGGAGCATTTTTGTTATTTTTATTTACTGTTTTTCATTCACTCTCATCAAACCTTTTTGTCATGCAACATTTGTTGTCTTCGCCTTATGACCCATGCCATGGTTTCGATTTTGGTTGGTTGTTTCCTGGTGTTGAATTCTGATTTATTTCTGTATTTAATTCTTGTTATAGTTTGAGTTTCTCGTTTCCTGTTTTATGTTGAAAATTACTCTCTTGGTTTCAGGTTTAGTTGGTTATTTTCTTGTGTCGAGTTTAGTTTATATCTCAGTGTTATTTATTGTCTCATGCTTTGAGTTTCTTGTTTCCTGTTTTATTTTGAAAAGTGCTTTCCTTGTGTGTCTTGTCCCTCTTTACTTTTCCTGTCTGTGTTCCTTTTCCCTCCTCTTTGATTGTCTGCTCTGCCCCGATTGGTTTCACCTGTGTCTTGTCTGCCCCACCTTGATTAGATCACCTGTTCTTCATTGTCCTCTTGTCTCTAGTGTATTTAGTCTCTGTCTCCCCTTTCCTCTGTGCCAGATCATTGCTTATGTTACCTAGTGTGCCTATCCATGTGCCTGTTAGTTAGTGTTTCCTGTGATCTCTGGTTATTTTTGGATTTTTGCCTTTTTTGTTGTTGGGCTGTTTGCCTTCTGTCATGACTGTTTGTGTTTTTGACCCTCACCTGCCAAGTACTTGTGAGTAACTTTATGTGGAATAAATCAGTCAATACAACCTGCTTAGCTTGCGGTCTCATTTGGGTCCAAACCCCTCTGTTCCCGGTGTTTCTGGCACGTGCAGTGACAACCCACAGTCGAAATTTGGTTAAGTTTAGGCATAAAAACGACTTGGTTAGGTCTGGGGGAAAAACAATGTTTGGGTTAAAATCAGTTTCGGATGTTACATACGTCACCTAACTTGTGTTACTTGTGTGACACAAGTTCAAAACATTACATAACTTGCGGACAAGAATTAACAACGGTCAACATAAACTCTCGGTTTCACAGGGGGTGCGCTTTAACCCCGGTCTCCTGGGTAAAGGTCCAGTGCTGGATTTTTTCACTCTTTATACTTATGTCATCTATTTTTCTGTATCGCATTCTTGCCTAAAATTTCATGAGAAAAGCGTTTGATGACACGGGAAGTGACTTGTCAAATTACTTGACACTGGCGTGTTATTCATACGCCATTTGGTGAGACCAGGCTGGCCCATGTACACGAACGCTATGATTAACTTGTCACTGTCTGTGTCTGCTCTTTGGTCGAGTTTAAAACTCAACCCGAAGCGGAGTTACTTTACACCACTGTACCCACCACCTGTCCAGTACAACACAGCAGCAAGCCCTGCAGCCACATTTTAACTGACTGTGACATCTAATTCTGGTCTTAGCCGTCATTTTGGTATTACAATTTATTTCCTCACATCAAAACTAATGAGCAAAAGCAACTGAGGCACATGAAGACAACATTTGTCAACTCACTGAGCAACATAAATCCATCTACGCCCTCATCCAAATGACCAAAAAAGTAAATGACTTTTTTGGTCATTTGGATTGCTGCAGATCCTCCTGAGCTCCCTGCAGGGTATCAGAGATGACAAGAAAATGAAAGCTCTGACAGCATGTCTGCACTTATTTGCTGTCTTGTTGTGCATCTTATGATGAAGAAATCCTGGAAAGGGACTAAATTGAAGTAATTCATTTTGCTTTTCTAGTTGATGAAGCAACTTTATCAGGGTCATCTACGTCAGAGCTGATGAAACTGATCTCAAGGCAATGACGTTTGAAGTCACTCAAAATCAAGCTCATACAGTATGCACATGGTATTAGTGGTTTGATGGTAATCCAGGTCTACCAGGGAGCCGAGACAGAGAAAATCAACAGCTACATTGAAGTAAATATTATACATTTAAACATGTTAGCAGTGATGTGCATATACTTGCCATGTTTGGTCTTTAGGATTTCTGCCTTTTTCACAGCCATGCTACACAGGATTCCTGACAGAATGGGTCAGCTTTGCATAATTAGTAACCAGGGCGTAAGTTGTGAAAGATCAAGCAGAAAAAAAGAGCAATGGTGCATGTGTCTGTGTAATGTTCACCTCTGACCACACGCTCCACTCACAGTAAATTAGTCGAGATGCTTTCACAGATCACATTGCATTCCAGGGAAATCACGACAAAGAAAAACAATAAGCCAACTAAAGAGCATTGTTGTTTATAACAGTCTATGAAGCATTTCTCAGAGGCCTAAACCTCACTTGAACCTCAGAAGCAACAAACATTCAGTTTTCCATGTTAATACGTAAAAGGAGAATAATAATTAAGGCTTGCTCTCTTGACTTTTTTTTTTTTTTTTAAATCTAAACTTGTTACCATACACATCCTGTAATGTAGCTTATTAGCCTGGCTGACCCTCTCAGTTTAAAGAAGCAACATATGCCTGTAGCTACAGTATCTAGGTGAGCTAGTTGACTGGCCAACTTACCTTCCACAATCACTGAATTCATCCATCCATTATCCTTTGCAGGGTCGCGGGGGCTGGAGCCTATCCCAGCTGAAATTGGGCGAGATGCGGGGGTCACTGAATTCAAAAGTTATTATCAGATTGAAGTGACTTTCATTTTATTCCCACTGTCGTTTTAACCGAACCACATTAAAGGTACATAGGTGGTTGTGGCAATATTAAAATGTTTTGTTGTTGTCAACAAATCCAAGCAAAGACCCAAAAACAAACAAAGTGTTCTTAAATCTCTCATTACTTTTCCTTCTGGTCATCCTCTGATCGGAGGATCGGTGAATCGATCCCCGACCCCTGTAGTCAGCGTGTCGAAGTGTCCTTGGGCAAGATACTGAACCCCACATTGCCCCCAAATTGCATTAATTTATGATTACATGATTTCCGCTAATTGCTGAAGCATCACAGATGTGTTACAGATCACAGGCTGGGTTTGTACGGTGGCAGCGGGCTTAGATGGAGACATAACGAGATTGAGTGGAAACACAAGCGAGCGTTTGTGTATTTTTTTGTAATTTTCTGAAAGTTTGTCAACAGTCCAGAAGCCCTTTAAGTTAAAACTCAAACAGGCAGAGAGCTGTAACATAAAAACACCACTGGACTAAGGAATCTTTTACACATGAGGAGCACACAGCGGCGTATTTGGCCCTGCTCACAGCGTGGTTTCTTTCCATTAATCTCTCTCTTGTTGGTTCAAACCATGAAAACAATTTCCATATTACTGCTCTGCCTGCACTGATGCGATCAAGAAAGATTTTGCACTGGATTTACTAGATTGGAATTGGAAGTCTCTGCTTGACACAGTGACTGAAATAATGTGGACCCCAGGGAACCAAAAACTGTACAAAAGCAGCATTTCACGTTCAGGCAATATCCAATTTGTGTAACTGAACAGGAAATGTCTCACAGTAAAATCTGTACATTTAAGCCTATTTTGACTGACAGCATAATGTTTACATGTTATTGTTTATTCTCAAAGTCATTACCTGTTATTGTAATCCAGTATATTATGTGCAGCACTGGCCTTTTCCCCGAATGTCTAGATCCTGTATTTTATTTTATTTATAAATTTTTTTTTGAAAAGGGAAGAAGAAAGACATGTCAAAGTGATTTGTGTCTGTTTGAGCGTCCCTATTCTCTTGTGAAGCCTGTAAAACACCTCCCAGCTCAAGAGATCTGTCTCCAGAGGATACACATGCAAAAGTCCCTGTCAGCACATGAAGTAGAAGAAAGCAAAAGCCAACCTTACTCTAGTACTTTTTTTTTTGAAGAGAATGGCTGAACGAATTAAGAACAAAAGAAAATGCTGACAAAGGTGGAGTGCTGGAATGTGTTTGTGCCGTGTATTAAAGCATGGGAATATATGAGTGATTGCTGACATTCATTCTGTGTTCACGTCTCCGCTCGGGTATTTGAGTGGACTCCACTGGTTGTATTCGTGATGGAAACTGAAGCATGAAACTAATATGCAGTATGTTTCCTTTTGTGTTTGAGTGCTCGTGATGCAAATCAGCACTAATGATGCACAGTGGGCTCTCTCAAGACCATTATCAGGGTTGAATGTTTTTCTCTGAAGTATCACTCGCTCGCATTCCAAGAAAAACGTGCAACTAAGAGCCTACGCTTGAATTTGCTTATTGCAATCTTTTGTTTTGTGCAAGATGGAAATCAATTGTGAATATATGACTTTTTAAAGAGCATTTTATTGACTTTCTGTGTTATAGACCTTTTGTTTTCATGGCAAACATTTCAACACTTCATAGCCAGAATAACCGGTGTAATTAATTACATTTGGGTGGTCCAGTTTCATGGTATATATAATTAATTCCGCACTCACTGGGAGCAGCAGTATTACTGTTATCAGTTTTGTTTTTTTTTCGTTTTTTTTTCCTACAACATATCAAAATGTCTAATAAATAAGCTCTATCTAATAGAATACAAGGCAAATCCATTAATGGTTCGTAACATGTATTGTACTCCTTGTCAGAGGTTTTGCTTTTATTTCCGCTGTTCTCCCAAAGGTTTGGGGTTTGAGGTTATATATAAAGATAAATACTATCCCATTTTAGGAAGTGATCATAGAGTATATAATAAAGTTCCAGGTACCATAATGTCACATTGATGTCATATGGTAGAGATGGAGAAAATTTGCATGTTCGCGAGTTGTGAGAGACGATGGCTCGAGAGAGTTGATTGCAGACTTGGTCATGTGACGCTCGAAAATATGTGCATTAACGGTAAGGCACCACATCCATTACATTTGGTTTCATTAGCCCACCGTAAGCTACAGACTTGGATCTCGGGTGCATCCAAGCTATCAGAAAAATCCACTAACTAACAAGGAGAAAACGATTTTGGCAAATGCTGACGTACAAACATCAGCAAAGTCTTGCAAATTCGGGCCTTGGGTCATTATTCCTTAACAGCTTGTAAAGGAAATCTACTTAAGGATGACGTAACAAACATCTGGAGCCAGGATGCCTCAATTTAAGGTGTTTCATTGAGGAAACATCAAAAGTCACAATAATCTCCAGTATCTAACAGGATTCTCAGCCTGCGACCTTTTCAAGAGCTGTGAAAGGGCCTCTGCTTTTCCATGTATGGTCACTGACGTGTCAGCTACATGTAACAAGCGCATGCCAGATCGTCAAAGCATGATGGATTGTAGACTTCAGGGAATGAGGTGGTGGCACTACTAACAGAATGATGGAATTGTATATGTTTCATTCATCATGTCACAGCAGCCTTATTACTAACCATTTCTGAGGAAAAGGTCAGAGCACTATCGGATTGGAGGGAACGGTCACAGTTGCACCCTGTAATTGAGGTTTCATTTTAAAGTAACAGCTAATTCTTCCTAAAAATTATTTCATTTCCGCCGTAAAATGGAGAGAATTCAAATACCTTGACATGTTTTGTGGGTTGCCTGATGTTTGGTGTTTGACTGAAGGACTAGTTAACGAGGTTGGCACAGATTTTGTTGTTCATGGAGTGGTCTTCTGCATTTAAATTTAAATCAATCCAAAGTGCATAAGAGTGTACACATAACTGAGGTGCATTTTATTGGATTATAGACATTTGTATAGAAATACCAACTAAAAAAAACAGATTTTATATTGATGAAAATGGTTATTTGATTGTAATGCATTATGTGTTGACATTCAAAGATTCCAGTGATTATTGATGTGTTGAGTGCCCTCACAGGCTTAACACACATAATGAAGGAAGTCATCAGTCATTCTCGCCTGAGGTGCTGATGCTTGCCTTGGACTATTAACATGATGCAGCTGGGATTGCAGACAATTCTGTTTCCATTGTGGATGGTTTGCAATAAACAAATAAGTATTTTATAAATCACGTTACAAAATAATGAGCACTGCATCCTTTATCCTACCTTCGCATGATGTAACAGACATCAAACTCAAAAGATTAGCATTGGTTCAATTTTTTAAAGTGATCTTTATGTGATTCTGTATTTCGTTTTGGTCATTTTAAGAAGGTCAGGGTGTCAGTAACCGGAAGTTACCTCATGTGACTAGTAAGCAGGAAGTTGGTGAGCACAAATCTTATGCCTTTGAGATCGTGGGTATGTATTTATTTGTCTTATTATTATTATCTACAATCGCAGATCATTATTTTTTGGAACACTGTTACATTTTGTGAAGTTTGATCCTGGTAATCTGCCTAGTTAATGATCACACTGTCAAATAAATAAATAAACAAATAATTGATAACATGTTCAGATTTGATGTCATATATTACATTAAAAGTTAAAAATGCATAAATACATATGAACCTGTAACAGTAAAAAAAATTGAGTTGGTATATTTACATTGTGTATATCTGTACATATTAAAAGCAAGCAAAGTGCTGATTATGCTTTTGTATGTTTCAGTTTCACCTTTCCTTTGCCACGTCAATAAACGTGGACAAAGGGACAACTGTCTTCAGAGTCTTGATGTTAGGAAAGAGTTTATCTGACACTCAAGTTATCAGCACACATAGCGAGGGCAGCTTAGAGACAGTTCTCATTTCAAGGTTGTCCTGAATAAAATACAGCATATAAATATAGAATACAATACATAAAAGTCAAAGAAAACATTTGCATTGCTCCAAGCGAGTCAAGGGGTTGTAAATTGCATGTGAGCTCACAAGAATGAACACTGAACATCAAAACATCACTGATGGCTGTGAAGCTATGTAAGCTTATAATTAGGGCTGTTGAATTTTACATCATCTAGCATCTAGACTTTAGCATAATTGATGACAACAAGAGCAGTAATGGAAAAAAAATACTGTGGATAAAAAAACAGTGTTTATAACTTCACCAATGCATAAGGCTATAGACCCATCCATGTGAAAAATTATGACACGACTCTTCAGCAATCACAGAAGCTTGGATTTATAGCTCTTAATGCTTGCAGCATAACTGATTTACTCGTCAGTGTGATGAATATATTTCAACGTATGGAAAGTTAGCACAAGGTGTGTTTTCTCCACTGTGTTTCTGTGCCAAGATATCTCACCTCACTCACATTCTTTAAGTGGCTGTTCATCAAATTATGTCAACGCAGATTTTTTTTTCTTTTGTAAATATAAACAAGGCAGAAGTAAACACAATGTCCCCTACAAATCATGCACTCCATTAGTGACAGCATGTCTAGCTGTATTGACCTGTAATTTAATCATGCCCTGTAGACCACTTTTGAAAATGCCAACTGCACCTTTTACATTGGGATTTATGTGCATATGGGCTACTAATGTATCAGGGAGTAGGAATGTCATCCTTGAAATGGAGATGTGTTAAACTAAATAAATTAAGAATCCTTTCATACACATTCAGCCATCATACAGCCAGAGAACTCAACAAAAAGGATCACATTGCTTGGCACATTAAACTACAGAATGCCAAAATCATTTGGAGCCTCTGGATCAGATTTGAGAGACCATTAAAGAGGCAGTTCACCCCAAAATCAAAAATACCTTCTTTTTTTTTTTTACCTCTTAGTGCTATTTATCCATCTAGATTGTTTTGGTGTGCTCAGTTTTAAAGATACTGGCTTTAGAGATTTCTACCTTTTCTCAAATATCAAGGAACTAGATGGCACTTGTCTTGTGGTGCTCCAAGCGCCAATAAAATAATTTTCAAAATCTCAACAGCAATGTCTCTATCAGAAAATCATGATCTGAGGGCTATGGAAAGCTGTTTGAGCATTTATTACATATCCTTGATATCTGACTTAAAGTCCATATACTAGTACGCTCTTTGTCCGCACTAGTCAGACAGTTCAGCGCACTAGTAGAACGACTAGGGCGCACTAGTAGAACGACTGTGTCTTACTAGTAACGCTTTTTCCACTACTAGTGC
>JBBPCS010001838.1:0-14424 GCA_037974645.1 Hollardia meadi
ATATATATTTACATATAATGTATTTTACTACACAATGAAGCTGTACATTCCACACTTAAAGTACATTAAAGGTATTGAAAGATAGTATAGTTTATAGTGTGTACAGAGAGATGAATGTCATATTTTTGTGGCAGGAAGGTTTGGACAGTTTGCATTGCCAGCAAGAACAAAATCCTTCACATGGCGAAGCCGTATGTTAGAAATGGCTTCTAGTATTTAATCAAAGGTCAGTGGGGAATTTTGTCAGCTGGTGTAGCTCGAGTACCGTAGGATAAGATAAACAGAATTAAAAATGACTAATCATTTAAATATGCCTTGTTTGGCTCTAATACTGATCTTGTATAGTGGCTTCAAACATTCAGAGTAGTCTTTGTGATCTGGTATCAGTGTCTGACTGAATTAAATGAACTGAATTTGCGACCAAAATGGAGGATTCTTCTTCTGTCTGTCTGCTATTCCAACTATATTTTTACTGGTGCCACTTGCAAGATTATGTTTTAACTATCCTTATATTTTGTCCCATTCTTGCATAATTTAATTGCCTCTCTTTCCTCAGCATACTTATTATATAACTACTTATATAACCTGATGTGTTAGTCCCAAAGTGCACAATAAAACTTTGTTAATGGTGTTAACTCTCAAAATTGTCCTCTGTTTTCTCTGGTCTAGCTGGCCCTTGGGACTGGGGCAAGGAGATTTCATGTCTCTGCAGCTTTCAGCGCCAAGGCCAAGGTGGCCATGAGCCGCTTTGAGCCCGGCTCCAGCATTAACTATGAGAAAATGCACGAGAACATCAACGTTGTACGCAGGAGGTCAGCAGTTGCCCTTCTTAGAAATACACATGAACATAAAACACAGAGTCCTTGTTGATTACAGTTTGGCTTGTGAGGAATGGCTGGTGTTTATTACAGCTGCATGGTAAATCTTGTGACATTTATAGTGTTGACTTGTCAGGGCCAGCAAGGCCCCAATTAGCTAACTTTGGATGCCCTGGTGTTTCCCTTTTACTGAGCTTACCACATGCTGTAATCCATTAATTAAAAAAAGAAAAGCCTTTTGTGTGGTTGTTACATGACTATTGGATACAAAGCCAGAGTTACTTTTGGTGTTAGTGGCTTTTCCATGATTCTTGGAAACAGGCAAATACAGTACTTTCCAAAAGTGAAGGACACCGCAAGAAAATATCAAATAGATATTAAATGTAAAAACTTTTTTATTTATCCAAATTGATCAAACTTGTTGTATTTGATGCTAGAAACAACAAAATTGTTACCACATCGTTCCATTAATCCACCCTACCAGGCTCGGAAGGCCTCTCACTCTGTCGGAGAAGATCGTGTATGGTCACCTGGATGACCCAGTAGGGCAGGAGATTGATCGCGGCCGCACCTATCTGCGCCTGCGTCCAGACCGTGTGGCCATGCAGGATGCTACTGCTCAGATGGCAATGCTTCAGTTCATCAGCAGTGGTCTGCCCAGGGTGGCGGTCCCCTCCACCATCCACTGTGATCATCTGATTGAGGCTCAGATTGGAGGGGCTCAGGACCTGCAGAGGGCTAAGGTGAGAACAGAGAGGGAAGATGAATGGAGTATTATATATATTGTTATTATATTTTTATGGTACAGTCATTGGATGCAAACTTCCATTGGTAGACAATGGACTACAAATCAAATAATAAAAGACTGATTTTATTGTGGAAGGGATAGTTACTGTGGTTTGAAAATGACTGACGAAATAATACCACACCATGTAATGCTGATTTCAGGCGACTAGAACTGCTTCAGGTTTTTATAGCCAGTCACAAACGCACACAGTTGATGCCAGAAACAGCAGACCCCAACCAACAACAATAAGCCTGTACACTTGCAAAGTGTATATTCGATACTGACCTCAAAGTATGGAAGTTATGGAGAGACTCTGGAGCTTTATATGTGTCTCCTCTGGCTTCGGGCTGAGTTTATTATGTGGTTCTGTCAATGAATACTATGAGTACAACGAGCCAATTTCTATTTTGGGTAGTGTTTCTACAGTGAAATCACATTCTAAGATTTCAGGATATTGCAGTATAGTTTGAACTGACTGTAGTGTATTGTCTTGTTAAGATTTAAAAAAAAAATTGTTAGAACTTTCAAAGGGCAAATGGGGCTAATGTATCATGTATTAAAATAACTTAAACAGAAACCCTAACTCTTTGCTAACAACTCTTAATACAGGAAGTGAACGAGGAAGTGTACAACTTTCTTGCATCTGCTGGTGCCAAATACGGAGTTGGCTTCTGGAAACCAGGATCAGGGATCATCCATCAGGTACAATACACTGATTTTTCTCATAATCACAAATGCGTTTTATGTATTGTTCATAGACAATATAAAATATAGACAAAGCTTCCGAGTTTAAAGTTAAGCCCATGTGCAAGTGCCTTAAACCTGCATTCTTCCTAATGGCCAGCAAGGGGCGACTAAACTGGTTGCAAAAAAAAAAGTCAGATTATATGCAAGCTTATGAGGAAATTAGCATACTTCTTCCTTGATTTATTACCTCAGTGAACAGTTTCCTAATGAGTTTATGGTCTCAATGGCTAGTTTCAAGTCTTCTTCAATACAGCATGATCATTTTGTAAATTATGGTCCCATTTAGAGCAAAACACACAGGGGATGCTTTAGGGCATGGTTACCTTGTAATAGACAAGTTGCTACCACAACGTGTCCTCAGGTTCTCAGTTAGATCCAAACAGGATATCCTCCCCAGCCTCACCCTCAATTAACTTTTGGGAGAACGTCAGACAAATAATTATTCAAAGCACATTATTTTTGTATGTCTTAAGACATATCTGCAGGGGATCTTTAATAAATTCTTGACAGTGAGTAGTTCCAGTATTTCTGCCTGAGTGATTAATATAACTTCTTGTTTTCAGAAAAGGACACTTGCAGAGAAGTTGTCCATTTCAAATAGCAGTCGAAAGACATTAAATTGAAAGGGAAAAAAGTGCGACTGACTCTGAACGTCCCTTTCTCTGGACAGATCATCCTGGAGAATTATGCCTATCCTGGAGTGATGCTGATTGGTACAGACTCCCACACTCCCAATGGTGGTGGCTTGGGTTCCATCTGTATTGGAGTGGGTGGAGCTGACGCCGTTGATGTCATGGCTGGAATCCCTTGGGAGCTCAAGTGTCCTAAAGTGAGTTCTCGACATCTGATACCTTATAAATTTATTTTAAGTTTCGACCCTGTTTTCAATCATTAAATGCCTCCATGAATGGCTCTATCTGTTTTTTTGTTTTTTTTAAAAACCTGTGTGCGTTTTTCAATCAGGTGATTGGAGTGAAGCTGACAGGAACCTTGTCCGGGTGGACCTCTCCAAAGGATGTCATCCTGAAGGTGGCTGGCATCCTGACTGTGAAGGGCGGCACTGGAGCCATTGTGGAGTATCATGGGCCTGGAGTTGACTCCATCTCCTGCACTGGTAAGGATGAGAAACATTGCAAGATGTGAAATGCTGTTGAAAGACATTCTCTGTGTTTAGATATGAAAATCAAAGAAAGGAAGGACAATGACAGGTTCAACTAACATCCACAAATTACACTCTATTTTTTCAGGAATGGCCACTATCTGTAACATGGGTGCTGAGATTGGAGCTACTACGTCCGTGTTCCCCTACAACCACCGCATGAGGACGTACCTGGAGAAGACTGGCCGCGGAGGTTAGTCTCTCACTGTTTCTATATGTTTTGTCTTTATTTGTTGTGGCTTACCTACAACTTTGTCTTCTTCTTCTTCATTCCCCCTCAGAGATTTCTTCTTTGGCTGATCAGTTCAAAGATGACTTGGTCCCAGATAAGGACTGTGAATACGACCAGGTCATTGAGATAAACCTGAGCAAGGTGAGCCATGTAATATAAGACAATACTATCAGCATGTCCTAAATCCACACTACATACTTTTTACTGTATATACTGCATAGTATACAAAAGAAAATCAACATACTTTACAATTTTATACTAAAAAACTACATCATCAACTTTTCATTTACTCCCATACTTTTGCTTTCGTCTTGTTCTGTGTTGTGTGGTTATTGTGGTGCATGACGCAGCTTATGTGCCTATTAGTGTTGCTCTTTTAAGTTTACATTAAGAAAACAGCCATGATAGCATATGCAAACATGTCTCACATTACCCAAATTCTGACTGTGCTTCAATATGCCTTGGTTCCCTCCTCCGCTAACAGTTGAAGCCCCACATCAACGGGCCATTCACCCCTGACCTGGCCCACCCTGTGTCTGATATCGGGGCTGTAGCTCAGAAGAGTGGCTGGCCTCTGGAGGTTAAAGTTGGTCAGTGACACAGCTGTATTATCTTTCAATTTTTTTGTATTTTTAATGCTTTGGCTAGTGAAATTTGATATTTCTTTCTTTGTTCCTACTAGCCATGTTATTGACCGGATATGTTCAGATTACTGCACTGTCATGTGATTTTTAATGTGGCCGAACAGAACAAGTACAGAGTGCACAATTCCAGTCACTGGCAGAATGAGTAGAATATAATTCTGATGATCAGGATGTAAAATTACAGACCTGCTCATCTTTTGTGCCTTCTCTTCAACAATTTTCCTCTCATTTCATATGCAAGATGTGTTATTAAAAATAGATTAGTACTTCCAATCTGCCATTGTAAGTGTGTACACCCATGCTTTAGTTTCCTTGTGCTCAGTTCTCTTATCAACATCAAGCATGCCTCTTGCAGGTCTGATCGGCAGCTGCACCAACTCCAGCTACGAGGACATGGGCAGAGCAGCCTCTCTGGCCAAGCAGGCTCTGGATAAAGGTCTGAAGTGCAAGGCCCAGTTCACAGTCACCCCTGGATCTGAACAGATCCGCGCCACTATCGAGAGGGATGGATATGTGAGTCAGAATTACCGACATTTCGCGAGTGACTCTTAGCATTTGGACAGCTTATCCTGGTCTTTTTTTTTTTTCATCATTTTATTTTATATAAGACATTTATACAATTGTGTGTGTTTGACTGCAAACATGTGCAGGCAAGGATTTCTTCAAATTTGTGTTGTCCCTCTTTCAGGCCAAGATCCTGAGTGATGTTGGCGGAGTTGTACTGGCCAATGCTTGTGGGCCCTGCATCGGGCAGTGGGACAGGTATGAACCTCATTTGTAAAGGCTTTCTTGACAACCACTGGCCAGACTGTCATGAAAGTTTTTAGGAGTACTCCCCGTGATGATGATTGCTGAGAACTTTCAGATCAGTATTTCCTCTTTTGCAACACTGGTTCATGAAAAGGAATGACCGGATTTCCAAATGTACTGTGGTATGTATAGTAGAGGGTGAATACTACTGTTTTAGATGAACTCTCACACTTCACATAAGATTGATAATTGATAAACTTCCCTCGAGCATCAAAATGACACATTTTGCATACATTACATCACATAATCTCATAGGCAGATTGCCATGAAAGTTGCTGAGCACATTTATGTTTCCCTTTGATGGTAATAGGCCCATGGCCTTTCCTCTAGTGAGACTGTAAGAACAGGGAAATCATCTGTGTGTTGTTTGTTCTAACACTTTCATAATGTTAGATGTAATGAACACTGCAGCCACTTTGGCTTTGGATGTTAAATCTTGTAAACCGATTTGAAATCAAGTGGCTCATACAAAAAAAAGTACAAAATTAAGTCTGAAGATCAAATAGAAAATCCCTCTGAGTTAATTAAGTAAAACAAAATGAATCAAACTAACATGCTCTGCATTTTGACTTTCTTCAGGAAGGATGTGAAAAAAGGAGAGAAGAATACTATCGTCACATCCTTCAACAGAAACTTCACTGCCAGGAATGATGCTAACCCAGCTACTCATGCTTTTGTCACCTCTCCTGAGGTAAGAGGTACTGCATGTATACTGCAAAATACAGTACATGCTCAGCTAATCATAATTACATTGGCATCAATATTCAGACAGTAGCTCATACATAGAATAGAATAGTGTGTCAGTGGAGGACTTCACAATAAAATTCTTATTTTCTATCTGTCGCCTGATATTAGTGATCTAAACACATCTAACTGTCACTGTTGCCTCATGCCTATGTGTCCAATGTAGATTGTCACTGCCCTGGCCATTGCCGGGACTCTCGACTTCAACCCAGAGACTGACTACCTGACCGCTCCTAATGGAGAGAAGTTCAAGCTGGAACCCCCCACCGGTGATGAGCTGCCCTCCAGAGACTTCGACCCGGGCCAGGACACCTACCAGCACCCCCCAGCCGAGGGCGGCTCAGTCAAGGTGATCTTTTTTTCTTTTTAAAGAGACAGTATCTAATCCCGACAATTCAGGAAATGGCACAACACTAATGAAAGAGAATTTTAGTGAGGTGAGCATGTTCTGTAATAGTCTGTAATCACAATAAGTGTTTGATCCACTAGATCAAAGATTAAGCAAGTTTAAACTAACAGCATAGTCAAGGCTTGTTTAAAAGGACGTGCGTAATGTGACAGTTGTTTTAATACAGAAAACATTTCTTGGTGTTCAAATAAAACTCAGCCTGATCTTGAAGTTGTCTTTCCCGCTATCCTTTTGAAAATATTCTTTGAACAACCTTGATGTCTTGCACTGATTTGATGTTGTTCAGGTGAACGTGAGCCCCTCCAGCAACCGTCTGCAGCTCCTGGAGCCCTTCGACAAGTGGCATGGAAAAGACCTGGAGGACATGAGGATCCTCATCAAGGTGAGCAGGAAATGGAAGGAAAGCAGTGGTGGATGTGCAAAGTAATGGAAAACAAGTAGAGCTTAATAGCCTCTTAAATATATTGTCAGGTTAAGCCAAATGTTTTGTAAAAACAGCCAGGAGGCAATTCAGTTATTCTCAACAAATAATACAAAAACACCAAAACCAACAATGAACTGTTACAAAGAAGTAAGCTTATCTTAGCTACAGCTTATCTCTATGTGTCTTAGAGCCCCATGGTTGTTCAGTAACTATTAAAAACACATCAGTCATGTTGCACTGGGTGACATGCATTACAATGACCATTTAGTTACATTTATGTCTTCAGTAGCAGAGAATGGGATTGGGGCTGAGATGCACAGACAGGGTAAGACGTTAAAGTGACTGAAACTGTAGTGTGACATGCATATTATGTAATTTTTGCCGCTAGGAGTCTCATAGGATTCTCATCTCAAAACAATATCAAAAGATGGAGTTTGAAGACGTTGTGAAGTAGCATGGGATCATGGGATCATGGAAGTTGTCTTCATTGTTAAACAGAACTCCGCAGCAAATGGCAATAATTGTGCTCCTTCACAATTGAGCAATGCAAACTATAGCAAACAACAGAGTGGCTAACTAGCTAGTTTGCTGATTTCTTTCCTCACTTTCTGATGTATCATCTGGTGTTTCCCTGAAAGCTATTGATACAAGAGCGGGTAAAGGGGATATGGGGCCATTGACAGGCGACCAGATGAACTGCACTGTTACCTTGAATAAAATTAAAGATTTCTCCGTGTAAATATCGTTAAATATGTCTGAAACATTTAGGATCATGTAAGTATTCAACTTAACAAAACATATGACATAGTTCAAGTCGTCTTTAGACATTTTAATGTGGGAATGTTACAGATTATGCCTTGAAAAATTTCCTTTCTTACCCTCTACATCTCCTACTCCTGCGCTGTTTCTTTTTTCTTCTGGTGCTGTAGGTGAAGGGAAAGTGTACCACTGACCACATCAGTGCTGCTGGGCCCTGGCTGAAATTCCGCGGCCACCTGGACAACATCTCCAACAATCTGCTGATTGGTGCCGTGAACATTGAGAATGACGCTGTCAACAAGGTCAAGAACCAGCTGACTGGAGACTATGAAGGTGTGCCCGATGTGGCCCGCCACTACAAGGTAAGTTTAAGAGGGGCCAGTGTCTATTGATTATTTCTTTTATATTTATATGTTACATTGACTTGAATGGCATACATACACTAAGCTGATTTATTAGGTACACCTAGCCAACTAATGCAGCCTAATACAACAGTCCTGCAATAAATCCTACCTTCATGAAGATTAAAATGTTCGTAGTTTGTGGTGCTGTTGAATTGTATTGCATTATACAGAAAGATGTTTCTGTTATTTAGCCTACCCTCATTACAACCTTCATGAATGTAGGATTAATTGCAAGTCTCTTGTATTAGAAGACATTATTGTTAGCAAGGTCACCACCCACCTGTCAAGAGTTCATTCATGTTTCCCCACAGTCAACACCCACAATCTTCCTATAATCCAATCACATCCCTCCAAAATACCTGCACAGTGTGAAACCAATCTCTGGGAGGTTAGTGTGGCTCAGAGCTGCAATATTTAAAAAAAAAAATTTAATGTCAGTTTAGGAGAGAGAGGCCAGGTTTTGTATGTTTTGAGGGGGTTTATTTTCTGTCAGACATGAATCTGACTGGCACCGCTCTTAATGTAAAAGAATCAAACCCACTACAATCTAATGAACTGTCCACACCCTGACAGCAGTTTGAATTCATCATTTGTCTAAACTGTATAATCCAGGCCAATGGAGAGAACTGGGTGGTGGTTGGAGACGAGAACTATGGAGAAGGGTCCAGCAGAGAGCATGCTGCCCTGGAGCCACGACACCTTGGAGGACGCGCCATCATCGTTAAGAGCTTTGCCAGAATCCATGGCAAGTTTCAGTGGAACAGAGAAGAAAAAAAAAATCAAAACATCAATCTATCACATATAATTTGAGATAATTTGGCCCTTGCACTCAAACCGTAGTAGTAGTTGTTATAGTTTACATAGCTATATACAAAACTTAGATTTCCAAAAGTGTAAATGGAAGATTTAAAGAATTATGAGAACTGGTGCTAATCAGTAACAACCAGACATGCATATTATTCTCCATGACCTTGTATTGCTGTGTAACAGATATTCTCCTGTCAGACAAAGAGCCCTTCTCTGGTTACCTTGAGGAGGTACAGTATGAGTCAGTGTCTTTCCATTATGTCTGATATTTCCATATTTTTTCCTCCTCACAGAGACTAATCTGAAGAAGCAGGGCCTGCTGCCTCTGACTTTTGAGGACCCCCTCGACTACGACAAGATTCGCCCTGATGACAAGATTTCAGTCATCGGGCTAAAATCCTTGGCTCCGGGCAAGGTGAGCAATATTCTGCACTAATGAAACATTGATCCAAAAGGACAGACTAGCTTCTCTGAACAATATATTGAAGAAAAATGTGATAAATGATTAACACATAATCCATTTTGCCTCCCGTGTCCTGCTCCAGCCCCTGACAGCAGTGATCAAGCACAGCGATGGCAGCCAGGAATCCATCTCTCTCAACCACACCTTCAATGAGACGCAGATCGAGTGGTTCCAGGCTGGCTCCGCCCTCAACAGGATGAAGGAGCTCCAGTAATTGGTGGGAGGGGAGGGAGGCGGGGCCTGTAGAGGCCATTGAGGGGCCTTTGAGTGGGTTGGGAAGGGGAGAACTGTGGGCCTAGGGAGCGGCTTGGCAAAGAGGAAGAAACAACGTGAACAGTAGATGGTAACCAGACTTGTTGGTGTTGGTTTAGGGACCGCTCAGTGAAAGAAAGAAGACACACACACACACAAACAAGGTCGCTGTATAGATGAAAAGCGCACACACAGACGCACACAATCAAACATACACATACATATAAGCACGAGCATGCACACACACAGACAGGATTACTATGAAAGCACTCCCGGTCGACAGGCAGAATTATTGGACACAAATGCACTCAAACAAGCACACATAACCGCAGCTTAGCAGTGTGTGACTCTGTTATAGGCAGCATCGTTTCTACTGGCAGCACTCCACCGGTTAAAATCAGATTTGTCAAGCTTATTTGCTTCATTGAGTGTAACCCTGGCATGTTCAGCTGACTCTTTCATACACAGACACTCACACATTCATCTTCAATGAACAGGGTGATATATTCCTAATTTTGTGACAGATTGGTATTACTACTGTATTTCTCTAAAGCAGAAGTAGTTTGGTTTCACCAAATGTCATTTCAGGCTTGTTTGAAACATTAACATAGAGCACTATTCATTATCCTCCATGTTGTATACCTTATTTAATGGCTGTGTCTAGCAGTATACAAACCTTATTCAGACCATGAATTAATATAGTTAGATACAGAGTATCATTAAAATAAAATCGGCTTCCTGCTTTAATATGTTTAACTGCTAAATCCACCCTGAGACCAGATCATTTTAGTTCTCCATCATCCTGCTTCTTTGATATTCCATCCAAACAGCTCAATAAGCTGACTGAGTTGTTCAACTCGCATGAATGTACTTTTACCTCATTATGTCCAAACCATTATATCATTGTCACCTGAAGGTCAAATGTTTTCCATAATTATGATTCACCAAACACTGATGAACTCCACCAGTCGTCCTTCATCGTACCAGGCTGCTGGTTTGCTGCTCTCTGATGCCGCCATTGACTTGAACAAATGTTTCCTCCCTCATTGTAGATTCCGAGCCACAGTGTAAACAAACTACCATGCTCACTTACTTACTGTAAGTGGCATCACTGACATCCCATCATCCCCCGCACTCTCATAGCACCACTGCATCCCACCCTGTTCTCACTCCGGTGGTTTCCTCCGGTACATTTCTGCCAACGTGTTAATCTGTAATTCACTTCTCGCTGCTCTTCCAATGCTTGCTTGCTCATTTTGTCTTTTTGCATGATATAACATCCAATTGTGAGAAAACTTTCCCGTGTGGTCATCTGTGTCTGACTGGGACAACAAACCACAACACATGCTGCTATTGTGTTAGAACTAGCATTGCCATTTTTTTCCCTTTCCATCTGCTTTGTCCTTTCTTTGTGTGCGTGTCGTGCATGATTGTTTTTATCAGGTTAACATAGATCTGTGTTGGCATCTGTCTGTCGCTCTTTGTTCATCCTGTCTCTCTTTGCTCTCATCAGGCTGATCCTTGCAGTCCAAACCACAACCTGATATATTTTGGGCAAATAAGCTGAAATCAGATTGGTGTTGCTAGAAAATGATGCTGCACTGGGCCAGATTTTTAATTTTTTTTATAATGGTGTAACGTACAGACAAAGAAAACCTTCTGTGCCCAAAGGAAATTGCAGCATAAAACAGCATTGATCATGCTCTGTCCAGAAGAAACTCTACACTTCTTTGGTAATGAATCCTCTGGAATGCAGCTTCACCGATCAGTTAGTCGTCCACTTTAGATGTTATGTTATCGTTTCTCCGTATTAAAGTCTCAATTTTTCAGTTTCAGCTCCTCACTATCATCCGGAGCTGCCAGTGTGTGAAATTGCCTCATGTAGCTGAAGTGGGAGATGACAGGCTGTGTTTGTCTTTCAGTTAAATGGGTTTTTTTTCAGGTTGAGGGTTGGTCTGCCATAACATAAGGTCTGCTGTCTTCTTAAACAAACATACGCACAATCTAGTGTCCAGATGCCTGTACACTAGCACTTTGTAGTCTTGGGGAAGTAGTTTTAGGTGTGCTTTGCCACGCTTCCTTCATCCTTCGCAAACATTTTACTAGTACTATGTTGTCTGTGACTCTATCCGACGGACATATAACTTGTAATATTCATTACTGATACATTTTCAGGCAGTAGAAAATTCAGATTCAAGATCAATCGTGTGTTTCTGACTCTAACCATGATGTGTGTGCCACTGAAACAGCATGGTTACATATTTTTGTGGGCTTAGGGACGGTTGAAGCCATTGCTTTTATGGTTTATGTGGGAGTACTGCTGGTCCTGTGTGTTCGATTCTCACCATTATCCAGAAAGTCTATAAATCCGTCACTTCATTCTGCTGAAGTAAAAACGCTTTGGATTAATAATCAGTTTCTGAGGTAAATCCCTATGTACTAAAAAGTCACAGAGTTTGGACCTGTGTGTAAATGATGTGATTATATAGCTGCACTTTGTATAGGGGTGTGTACATAAATAATTAACAATTATAGATATATATATATATATATAAACAGAGAGAGAAAGTAACATTCTGTATGCTGCCTGTCTAAATGAGAGCTGTTCACTCTGTGACCTCCTGTAACATAATGTCTTGTCTTCATTAAACTGAATTTAATTTGACCAGTTGACATGAGGATTGTGGATTAAATGAAAGCACACATTGAAAATGTAGCTGTCGGTTGCTGCTGGGACAGTAAACACTGACTGTGTTAGTTTTTTGGAAGGTGAGTCTTGATGATTTTGTGTAATTTTCCAAATTTTTCGTTTTGGTTTTGTTCAAGTATTTTTTTGGGATAATTTTAAATAGCAGCAGCAGCCCAACTTTATAGACTTGGACATCAATGACTCCATATAGGGGTTATCTTTTTTCATATACTCTCCATGATTAATGCACTCATTAAGCCCACGACTTTGTTGAACACTAATCATCAGTGTGTCAGACTTGTTACCAGAGAAGCCTAATGAAAATACTGAGAAATGATGGCTATCCACCCATTATTATGTGACCTTTTGAAAAAATGTCCATAATATTTGATTATGTACGGGGTGTTGTTTGCTACAGAATTCACCAGGATCAATGTTGATCTTTAAAACATCTTAAAAATATTGATTCTTTCTGATCATCCTTTTCCCTGTTTCCACATTTAAAACAGCCGCTTGAGAAGCAGTTTGCTTTTACTGTGATGTAAGAAAAAGCTTTGTTGTTCAGGCATTGAGTTTTAAAAGTGCTAAGTTACAAACCAAATAACGATGTTCATGCAAGCATTGGTGTGGTGGCATGCCTATTGTGTCGTTTTGTACTCAGGTGTGCTCTGTTAGGCGAGGCTTCATCTGATGTGTGTAAAAATCAGATTTTCAACATGCTTCATTTGTTCAGATACAGCAAATAAAAAACGGAATATGAGCAGATGTTTTCTCATAGTGATTATTCCCCTCACTGTTTCAGCATTAAACTTGATTTTGTAAACGTAGATGATAAATTAATAAAGATTCGATTCTGGAAGGACTATTTTTGTGTTTGATAAAATCAGTAATAAAATCAATCATCTGACAGACAGAAGTGCGGTGTTGCAGTACCAACCTGGCAGCTGAGGAAGAATTACCTTCAGTTGTGTGTGCTGCCTTCAAGTGCTCCTTGTAAACTTAAACAGGCATATAGACCTTTTTCACAGAAGCCATTTTGACAAGAAATAGGTAAACGGGTTTAATTACCAAAATTAATTAAGGTTCAGTTCCATTTAGCGCAGCAGAGCCTCCATGTGAGCCAACATGTACAAGAGCAGAACCATGACTGATTGACCTGAATGGAACAGAACCTTCATTAGTATCATTGGTTACACCTGTGTTTACCTGCTGTTTCATGCCAAAATGGCTGCTGTGAAAAAGGTCTTAAAAGGTCTAAGTCGGTGCCATTCAGTCTGGATATACATTCTTTGACATTAATTTTATCACATCTTTTTCTTTTTACTGTTCTTCTGTTTCCAGTAATGCTGAGTGTTCACTTGCATTTTCAAAACAATAACCACAACTTTGAAATTTCAACATACCTGTTTGTATGTTGTTTACTCACACTGGTATATTACACACCTGTACATACTTGAGTATTTATAGATTCTGTAAACTGTATAATTAAATAACCATCATCTGTCATTAGCACTTGTATGAAAATTCACTAAAGCTAAATATAAACTATGATGGTGATTTTTGTCATTCAGAATAGAAAACGCTTTCCTGTGTTTACACGGTATGAAATAGAAGACAACTAAGCAGATTGATGTCATTATGATGAACCATATTCTTAGTGGGATACAAGTGAATATGTTTGAAGTATTGTAATTCAGCTGTGGATTATTCTGGGTAAATTTCACAGCAAAATCTAGACTAGCCACTGATTTTATTGTTTTATTAACAGCTGAGAAGATTTTTGATATTGTAGACTTCATGATTATTGTACTTCTCTGTTGTAAATACAGAGAGTTTCCTAAATGTTTTCATAACAATTGAATTCCAAAAGGCATAAAAAAGATATAATTAATAATTAAACAAAGGTAAGTAGTCCATGAAAATAATTTAAACAGCAATATTTTTTAAACAGTAATGTAGACAAACAGAACGCATTAACAGATGGAATTGATTTCAACAAATTAAAGAAACAAATTCAAAATTAGCAAATTCAATTCAAGTGTTACAGACAGAAGTTTTCAACGCATTTTTTTAAACAGAGGATTCAATAATTTTAACGTAAAAGATGAATTCCTGTAAGAAAACAGACAATAACACTGTTGTGCATCTGTGTACATGATTTTGGGCTAAAAATGAAAATGAAATTAAACTCACCCAGGGGGTTTGGCTTGAAAGTTGGTAGGGACACATGGGTGGGGTGAAATGTGCTAAGGTGTGCCAATGTGCCAACAATTAAA
>JBBPCS010001839.1:0-14421 GCA_037974645.1 Hollardia meadi
CTAATATCCCATTGACCTCACGCGGGCCGGTCAGGGACGGCCAAAGGGCCGGATGTGGCCCGGGGGCCGTACAATGCTCGGGTCTGGTATAGAAAGTAATTAAAATGAGCTGAACCTTAAACAACTTTAACAGCAAAATACAACATACACATTAATGCAGCAGTACTAGTTGTTTTTCACAGCAGCCATTTTGACATGAAATAGTGGGGTAAACACAGGTGTTACCAAGGATAATAATAATTAAGGTTGTATTCCATTCAGGGCGAACCGAGTCAGGGTGCTGCTATTGTGCATGTTGACTCACTGGTTATGCACTGCTACACTAACTGGAACCGCATCTTAATTAATTTAATTGGTAACACCTGTGTTTACCTGCTATTTCATTTCAATATGGCTGCCATGAAAAAGGTTTATATTGATCCAAAAACACCATATATAATTGTAAAACACTGGCAGTGACACTGACTATATACTTTTACATAAGTAAGGTTTTATCAATGTATTTTCACAATGTGGTATTACTATTATTACTTAAGCAAATGATCTGAATACTTCTTCCACTGCTGGAAATCATACCTATAATACCCGGCTACCTGACTATGCAGTTTTATATATTTGGTATCTAATTATCTACTCAACTAAACATAAAATCAGTAGTCAAAGGAATTGTTGAGCCAAACCTTTTTCTTGTGCAAATGATGTTATGTCACTCTGTGAAGGTAATGGAGTATGCCATCTACAGTATATCTGTGTTATTTTCTTTTGTAAGATTAGATTGCCTCCATAACAGTTTACACATAATAGTTACTATCTTAAAATCCCCACAATCTCTCTGCAATAACACTTGCTTTTAGATTAATTAGTTGGATAATTTCATATAAAGTTGTCAATCTGTGTGGCATTTCCTAACCCTATCAAATTGTTAGATCTCCATATAGGAGAAAAACAATGTCCAGGCCTCCAGTAGTAATTATCCCATTACAGTAGCCACTGCTTCCAGTGACAATCAAATTATTTAAAAACCTAAGTCTATAATTTTATTTATGCCTGTATGGATTTGCATATTTCTATGAAAACACAAGGTCTGTAATGACAACAATCCACTCGCATTCATGCAACAAATTAACAGTGGTATTAACAATAAAGCAATTAACAATTAACAACAACAACAAAATACATATATAAACAAAATGAAAATGCATCTAACAAATCTGACACAAATTCTGTCTGTCTTTATGTGTCTTGTTCAAACACATGCATGCAAATGTGACAGTAAATGTAATAGAAATAGAATGATGACCAGCAGAGGTTATGTAAGGGCTGCAGACCATTCTGATTTCTTACTTTGCAAGTTTGCTTTGGACACGAATTGACCTGTTGACCTGCTGCAAACCCAAACTGTGGAGAGAGAAATTAAGTGCTGGATAGAATCTACAGGAAAATTGATTTTTTAAAACCTAGAATTACCGTCTTGGTTGCATGCCTCCGTGCACCAGTCAGCTTGCAGTTTCCATCCATGTCCGTCCAGACTCAAATAATATAGTGACTGATAGAGAGCTTGGTCACATGGTGCAACGACAATCACCTGATGCTCAGTATCAACTAAGTCAAGAGCTTGTGGTGGACTACAACGCTTCAAATATGGATGTTGCTGCAAAGAAGCTTTAAATTCTGAAACATGGATTCTTCACACACGTTCAACCCAGCAGCACAAAAGATCTAAACAATCAGCACAGTTTGTGTGAAATTTTGTCATGATTAGCAAATTAATTCTTCAGTCATGACTAAAAGTTTAATAGGTCACAGTGACCTGACCGCCAAAATCTAATCAGTTTATCCTTGGATCCAAGTGGATTTGAAATTTGAAGAAATTCCCTCAAAATGTTCCTGAGATATCATGTTCACAAGAATGGGATGTACTACGTATGGATGGATGTACGTACGCGTGGACGGATGGACAATACAAAAACTAAATGCCTCTGGCCATGGCTATCGCCGGTGCGCAGGCATATCAAAACAGAACTACTGGATTACTGGACTGTTGTGGAAAACCGAAGAGTTTAAAAATGGCCCTCAGTAGACCACTACGTTAAGGATTAACGTAGTGGTCTACTGAGGGCCATTGGAAAATGGACTGGTATTAAATGTAGTAAATTAATCAAATTTCCCAAAATTGCATCAAAATTATAGGAAAAACATGGCGACTTGGCCAAATATCATAAAATGCTAAAAAAAATAAAAAGGTTTTGTTCATTGTGGAGAAGATACTATTAGTCCAAAAGTTACAACATCAGAACCTACAGGTTTCATCAAGCCAGGACACGTTCTGTGGGGCCTTGAGTTTGTTTGCTTTGACTGATGAAGTTTTCAGGTTTTCAAAACACGTTAGCATATAATCTTATTGTGAAGAAGAGATGGCCGAGAAGGAGCAACAGACTTTATGGAAACAGACACTCAAGAGAAGGCCAGAACAGCAAAACTTGAAAAAGATTTATGATCAAGGGCAAAGACCTGTGTTTTCATAAGACTGAAACGCTCTTTGGTAGCTAGTACAGGTTTTTATTCATGCTGTTTGTCATGCAGCTATCTCTCTCTCAAAGGTCAAGTTATTTCAAAAGATTTAAAATATCACATTTTCATAGATTTCCAACAGACAAAATAAAAGCCATTCTTAATGTGAAGTTTAAATGTGATTTGCTGAAAACATGCTGTAAACAAGATCCTGCATTGAGTCCAGATGTATCATCTGCTTTCACTGCGGCACAGGTCCCTTTTCTTCCCAGAGCTCTCTAACTTTCAAGATTAAACATGAGGACACACACTTCAGAGAAAGTGTGCAGCTGCTAAAATATTAACGACAAGCAGCAGACATCTAAGACATCTAACATACCACAGTGCATTTCAAATATTCTTCAAATACAGCAGGTACAAGGTGATATAACCACTGCCTGCAAATACACCTGTAGGGCAGCAGAAAGGCATCAAGGCCAAGCAAAGAGTTCAGCAGCTGGAGGAACAGACAACAGAGAGGAGTCATACAACAGCACACTGTCATGATGTAGAGAAGACATTCCATATCAGAAATGTAAAGGTTTTCATTGCCAGATGTTCACCATCGCTCTGAGAAATAAAAATACAATATTCAACCTCAATTTTTATCGAAGAGTGTGTCTTAATCACATTCGTATAAATAAAATATAGACATATACACTGAGTGGTCACTTAATTGAGACACATGTATAATCTAATGCAATCCAATACAACAGCCTTTGCAAATATCTTCACAAAGCTCATGATGCTCAGTTTTTGTTGACATAGTTGGAAATGTGTACATTCAATTATATGTTTATTAATGAGGTCATAATTGTACTGGACTATGTTATATTGAGAGGTAGGCTTACTTCTAATTTTTGGCTGTGCCGCAGGACCAGCCTGTAACATGCAAAATGTCCATCACTGAGTGATGAAGTTGCAGGACTGGTCTACACCAAACTGTTTCCTCTTATGTCCTCAGTGTGTAATTACTCCATTTACAGCAGCTCATTCTAAATTTATCGCAGTTTAAGGGAATATTTTGCTGTTCTTGGAAACTACTGACATTTTCTGTATTGATTGACCAGATAAAGAGTTCAGAATTAATCAACCAGAGAATTTTCTCTATCCAGATCATTTTGTGTAGTTGTCCAAGTGAAATACTTCATTAGACTGACTGTGCTTTAGCCAGACTGTACATAAAGAGAAGCCAAAACATCTTGATCGCCTCCTGGTGGTGGGCCGTAGTATAGGTCGTAAACTCCTCCCCCTTAATGATATCAAGTAGGACATGGGTCAAACTAAAAACTCAGGCTACACGTCAAAATTTTTTCTGTCTAAAGATGGTTTCTGTCATTTTAGATAGTTATCATGCTGATGTGTGTTCAAGTGTTGATTTTTCTGATCAGTTTGGTTTTAATTAGTTATTTGATGCTATAAAAAGGGGGTGAAGCGTCATGATTGACAGCTGAGCCCTGCTCACGATTGAGTCGGGTGGGTGTATTGGCGGGAACTTGATACTGTTGCTCCACCAACTGATCACTACTGCGCAGACTCTGGTTCCAAATGACGATGTCCAAATGACATCGCCAGCGCAAGATGGCAGCGCTCGTATCCGGGATATTTTGGCTTCATCTTTGTACAATGGGAGGAAGTGCAGATGTGTCATCCATCTTCATTTATGTGATATATTTATGGCTTTAGCAGACCAGACTAACCGAGTCGACAGCAACCCGTTTAGTTAATTCAAAGTAGCTCATATCGATATAAATTTTTAAACATTTGTCATCGTGGACATGTCATACACAGTGTCCACAATGCCATACATGGACATGTATGTGTGGCTAACAGATTTCATGTAAATAACTAGCGCTTATTCCATTAGCTCAATGCTAACACATAATTTACATGACTATCAACATGCTAACAAAATTAGCAACAAATCTGACTTCTCATCCTGTGTGCTCATCCTTGCAGGCATACATTTTCTATGCTCTGTGGAAACAAACCGATAGCTGCTGACTTCATATTGCTAACTCAATCTGTTACTCTACTACTACACTGACAAGCTACAGCAACCTCAAAGGATTAAAAAAAACTGCCATTCCTAGGTAGAGACAATGTATCTTACTGTACAATGCCATCATCAACAAGTGTTTCAAGTGTTAAAATTTCTGTTACTTTCAAATTGCCACTGATAAAGTGATGTGTTACAGGATGCGTCACTTCTTTTTAAATACATGTAACACTGCATGAAATCCTGCCATTGACCTCTCTCAAACATCTGACTTGATGCAAATTCACTGAACAGAGTGAACCTGGTGGTGAATGGCACTTATTCACTGAATCAAAGAGCAAAAGATACAAAACAAGAACCAGAATATAGCTGCCCCATCTCACTCAACACTCCTTAACTAGTTTACTATTTTAACAGCATCTGGAGTTAAGAAAAGCAGCTTGGTGTGAAACATGGCTTATATTGCTCACAATGCCATGGTCACTCAAATCAACAACAATACACATTAATATAAATCAAAATATCTTAAATAATTCAGGAGTCCACCAAATGTAACATGAAGCAAATACAGTAGTTGATGCGATGTAAGATAGCTGGTTGAGGGAGGTGTAAAAACCAAGGTGAGTTTCAAAAATTATAGTATACTCTAAATACAAAAACTTGTAGTAGTGTAATATGAGTTAAGGCACAAAAAAGGTATGTGTTTGCTACAACTTGGAGGTGAGTTCATCTGTTTGGTTGGCTGACTGTGAGAGCACTTTGGTCTTGAGGAAGTCAGACACAACTGGAGCAACAACTTCAGGATTATTCAGATGGACATGATGATTGCCTGGTACAGTAACCACCATGTGCTGAAAGAAAGAGACATACATTTAGACATGTGTGAGAGATGAAATTAAAGTGCTACATTTTAACTTGCAATATCTATTTCTTTTTGGGTACTTGGTGGCAGCAGAAATCAATCAATCAGACTTTATTTGTATCGCACATTTCATACAAACAAAAAGTGGCAGCATGTAAAGATTAAAAAGTGTTGGACCTAAAATTGAGCCTTGAGGCACACCGCAACCCATTTTATAGCTTTTTGATGAATATTCATCCGTGGTTATGTAAGATTCTCTGTCGGTAAGATATGATTTAAACCAGTTAAGAACAGTACCACAGAAGCCAACCAGATTGTGAAGCCTATCTAAAAGAATTGGGTGGTCTACTGTATCAAAAGTTGCACTAAGGTTGAGTAACACTAATACAGAGAGTTTTTTCATATCCATGTTTGACCTGATGTCGTTAACAACCTTGACCAGTGCTGTCTCATTACTGTGGTTGGCTCGAAAACCAGATTGGTATTGTTCATAAATATTATGTGAGTTTATAAAATTATTTAACTGATTAAAAACAAGCTTCTCTAAGGTTTTACTTCAAAATGGCAAATTTGAAACAAGTTGTGAACACAACACTGACATGAATCACCTTTTAACTTTATAAGGTAAACTTGTTAGAAAACAGTTACTTATTTACATGTCCAGCAGTTACAGAGCAACATTATCATTCATTTGGAGTCGTGTCTCTGGCCACCTGATGAATTTAAGTCCAACATAATTCTGTTTCTTTTAGTTCTGTTTTTGGTCTCCACCAACTCCTGATCGAAGGGGATGTCTCTTTAGCTGCTAAATTCTCCACTATGTTCACCAGCTATGTTGCTAACACTGTCTGTCTGCCATTCAGTGTTGAGCACGTAGCGTTGGCGACAGCTTCAGGGTCCCCACACTTTCTTAAATATCAAATTCAAGGACTTTCTCAGTCCAATTCCCTCAAATTCACGAACCCAACACAGGAAAGTTTGAGACAAGGATCAAGGTTAATCACAGTTACAACACTGAAGTTTTTTTTAGAATGAGAAGTACCTTACAGAAGCTCACAGACAATTAAAAGAGGAGATTCCATGATGTGTGAACACTTCTAAATTGTGCTGTGTTACCATTGTTGTAGTCGAGACCACCTAAACAAGCCATCAAGGTTTTTTAGTTACACAAAGGTGTGATTAATATGCTATATAATCGGTTATTTTTAAAACCATAACACTGAAATAACAATCGTCTTTAAGGTAATAAAACTTCCGCAGCAAGGGGCCAGTATCTAACACCCAGTGTGGGAAGTGATTGAGCAAGCCAGAGCGAGAGGAGCTCATGACACTCAAAACACACATGCAATATGGTTTGACTGGGTAAAAAGGTTATTGGTCTGCAAAGTAACATGCTGTGTGCTTATGGCCAGGCAAAGCAGCCCATTTAATACGCAAATTTTTCATTCAAGTAGAGGTGCATCGCTGGGTCTCCACACTCTGCTGTCACATCTCTGGCTCTCTCACCCACGTTATACTCTGTGGTACAGCTGCCACAGAGTATAACTTTAGTGATTATGTTGGAGCTGACATTAGCTAATGTTGATGTAACATGACTAACATGTCTCATCATTGTTTTCTTTGTTTGTTTTTTTACAAAGAAAACACTGCATCAGCTATATCCCTCAATATGTTAACCACAGTAAATTAGATTCCTTGAGCACCTAGCTATGTGGCAAAAAAAGAAGAAGCTGGCAACCAACTGACACAACATCTAAAGCAAATATTTGCTAAATCTCTTTGGCTGAGGTGTGAAATGATTTCTGAATAGGCTTAGTACAGAGGCAGATTGATAAAGTTAGTCACTTATACTCAGCTACTGTTATCTTTCCTTATACTTCCTTTATAAGTAATAAAATATTGATATCATGTTAATAAGACACATGATAATATTGTGTAAATAATCCAGCACAGGTGTTAGGCCTTATGGGTCATTTCTTTATCAGTTTATCTGGTTGCCTTTTCACTATTCATTGCGTGTAATTGTTCTTTTTGTATACTTTTATACAGTTATGATTACACACTCCAGACACTCGTATTCTGAGTGAAAGTTATTTGCCAAAAAAGAACCAAAACACACGATAAACAAAGTTAAAGATGCAAATGTTCTATATATATTGCGATAATATTGTTATTGTGAATTCTTTTGGCCACAACAATTGTGAAGTGAAAATCTAATATCCTGAGATCTTGATGAGTCCTTTTTGTCTGAGACCGTGACAAGTCCAATAAAAAAGGCAGTCCAATTCGAGATAAGGGCCGACACCTCCATAAAGGGGTCTGAAGACCAGTCTAAAGACCCCGGCCGTTCTTCTTGAGTACTACAACCACTACAACTATATTACAGTGATGGCAGAAAACTGCGAGAGATACAGTACATGCAGACAGCCAAACATAGCCTATTTACTAACATTAAGAGAAATTCAAATATATAAATTCAATAACTTTCAATGACCCAGGTCTATTTGTATCTCTTTTCAGAAACTTTGAAGGCCTTGATTTTTTTTTTACCGTTTGTGAATTTTTATCAAATTCACAAATTTTAAATGATTTCAAGGACCCATGGGAGCCCTGCAGTACTCAGTTGTTGAAAACAGCTGACTGTAACTGTAGATTCAGGTGATAATTCTCTGTAGGTTCGTTACTACGACAGAACCCTTTCACACCAATGCATTTTTATCATATTGATCATAACTGCTTTAAAAATCATCAGTATTCTGACATGTTGCACAGTGAGTATCTGACATCCACTGAATTTTTCTATCAGCAGCTGACTTGGAAAGCGACCATCTTTGGAGATGTTTAGTTGATGCACATCCTCCGTTTTATCTCCCATCAGCAGCACTTGACCAAGTTGACCTGTATGAAGGTCAGTGTTGAGGTTCACAGCTATAAAAATTCTGCTACCTCTTGAGACACTGAGCTTTTACTACACTGCTACTTTTGCATCTGTGTAGCTGTCTGCCTGTCCACGAGGCACAATTATACACACAGGCTTAACAGCTAAAAATAAACATGAAGATGCAAGCGCACCTACTTAACACAACCAGACTGTAGAAAATACACTCACATTTCTATCCCTATAGGCCTGAAGAAGCGCTGATGTATATTTCTTTTGTTCAGTATAAACTTTTTCAAAGCCGTCTTCTGCTCTGGAAAGACAAAGAAAAAGATTGTATGTATATTTAGTAAGGCACAATTTATTAGTATGGTGCTGAGTTTAGTACATGTAATAAGAAAATGTGAGGTGGATCTTACAGAACAAGTAGAATAGGTGCTTTTATCCTTGACTGCATCTCCAGACTCTGCTCCAAACTGATGCGTACTACATTTTTCTGAACACATAAAACAAAACATACTATACGTACATGCATTTTATGGGCTGCATGTGACACATTTGGGAGAAATAAAAAGGCAAAGTAAAGAGTCAGTGCAGTTCAGCTCAGTTCAGTAACTCACCAGATTAATACGAAAGTCTCGGGAGAATGCCACTCCTGCAGGAGAAAAATCAATTATACTGTTTAGCATAAGAGTAACAACAAAGTGAGATTATTCAGAGTGAACTACATTGTGTTTTTCTCTGAGGAGAAACCATAACAAACAAAATAAAGCCATACCTCCTTTAACTTTAACTACACCTCGCTCTAAAAGGATGTGTACAGACTGCTCAGACACAGACGGGTTTGCAGCCAACAGCCTGAAAGAAATAAAAGGCTTTTTTAGACAGCAGTTGTACAAACAATATTCTGGGATAAGTCGAAGTTCAATATCTTTTTTTTAAACTCATAAATAGGAAGGTTTAAAACCTCTTCACTGCATTTTCATAAGTGTAAACTCTCATCTTCTCTTCTGGCTTCTTGTCAAACTGAAGCATCTCATCCAACCCCTGCCTCATCAGTTTAGGCACCTCCTTCTGCAAGAAAACAGACACAAATGATGAGAGAGGCAACTCAAAATTACTGACAAGGGTGAACTGCACAGCACAGCTCTTTGTGAAATATTACAGAGTGAGGCAATGATATAATATGAATTCTTGGCACTGACCCAAAGGACACAACTTTGTCAGACTCAATTAAATTGGTGACTAAAAGCAAATATGTACAAACGCTTTTTTTATTTGCTCACAATCTATAATCAGAGTCATGAGGTTAACCGTTATTTAGGTTTGCCAATAGGAATTTTTGTGACTGTATTCGTGCAGATAATTTGACATTACTTGTGAAAAATTATGTTCATTAAATTCTCAACATAAATAAACTAGAAAATGGCACCCAGTAGAGCGCATACCACCGCCAAGGCCTAACAGCACTCTTATTTAAGCCTTAGCACCAACTGCAGCAACTCATGACATTCTGTTAGTACCTTACTGAATCCCTATTAATTTAGCTACACATTGGTGGTAGTTGCAGGTTTCTAGCACTATTTGTTACCGTACAGCAGCCAGGAAAAGACTACCCGACTATGAAAACACGTTTAAATCTGCTAGATCTGGATGTTTTATTTGGATCCGCACTAAACTGTACACACTCAGATAAACAGCCCTCTAATAAACATGCCTGATTTTTTGTTTTATCAAGATCCATGCATTATTTTATGGAAAATTAATGAAAATTTTGAAAAAAATGCCCTATCTCACAATGTTAAAGAAAGAGATTTTTTTTAAAATCTGGCCCTTTATCCACACCAAAATTTAATGGGTTCTTCCTTGGCCCATGCCCCATCCTTCCACCACGTTTTGTGGAAATTCATTCAGTATTTTTGCATAATCCTGCTGACAGACAAACAAATAAACAAACAAACAGCACAGAAAACATAACCTGCCTGGCGGAGGTAATTACAACCCTGTACTAACTATGGCCTAGGGTGTAAAAACTGTTGAAGTACCGGTTTTGTAGGTGAGAACCCATAAGCATCCAGCAGTACAACAGCGTCCACCATCTCAGGATAGAGTGCGCTGAACTGTGGAAAACACAATATGGATAATAAATAGCACACAGTATAGCTATGTAAATAGTCTGTACAGCGTCAGTGCATGTCTTGTGTGAAAATAGTAATGAAATGAAACGGCCTGTCATGATACTGTCACCTACCATTCCAGCAACGTTACCACCTGAAATAAAAAGAAAGTGGATGCATAACTATAAAACTTAGAACACAAATTTAAAATTGCTCTATTTCTGCTGTAAAGCTGCACTCACCCATACTGTGGCCTATAATGGAGAATTTATTCCACTGCAGAGCTGTGGGAGGTAATTTCACAGATCATCAACCAGGTTCAGTATCTCATCTCACGTGTGTGTGAGACTGTTTTTAGCTGAAATGACAACATCGCTGCTGTGCTTTAGCTGCAGTACAGATACACTGGAGGAGGGGGATATAGTTAAACTATATAATTTTTTTTATATAAATACTGCATATTGTAATGGGACATGTATGTATAATCACAGACAATCTTTGATTTGACCAAAAGACATGAACAACAGACGACTGTAAATGATAACACACTTCCCGAGCCCCAGTACACACTGCGTCCCCTCAAAAATATGAATAAACATTTACGTTTGATTTGAATTAGTGGCTATAAACATGTCCTGCAACACACACACCGTCAACGACTCTGCGTACATCCATCACATAAGAAGGAAAGGAATGTAAAACTCCAGGAGGACGATGTGATGACAGACCATGACCTGCCAGGTCAACCGCCACATATCTGCACTCTGAAAGGTAGGCAAGAAACAAGGACTGAGTCTCACTAATAATTATTTCTTTAAGGAAACAATTACTGAAGCATATTTGAGAGTGTTGAACCCCCCCCCAAAAAATCCCCAATCAACCAGAACTAATTGTAATGCCTTTTGTGTAAACACTCAGCAATAACAAAGGGCTCAGTACAACATTGGTCTACACGATTAGCATAAATAACAGGTGACAGTTAGAAAACTATATATTGGAAAAGAAAAAAACATACGAACACGACAATGCATAGATTCTTTGTGTGAAGTTTGTTGTAAAAAATGAAACCCAAGATATAATAATAAAAGCTCAGATGACAAAGGGGTGTTGCAGTCATAGTGTTATAAGCAAGGTGCGGACAGGGGTTTATAATTTGTCAAGGAGAATCTTTGTAAGTGTTGAGGCCACCGTGGAGATGGAAACGTGAAGATATGGAGTCCACATTGTCATTAACTGTTCCTTTGAAGAGTGGGGCAGACCAGCAGGTCAAGTATTCAAGAGTAAAACACTCCATGATTATTTTATGCCAGATTGCTTTAGTGGGAGGTTTGTCATTTATCCATGACATAAACATAATCTTCCTTGTGGCATAAGGATGTCACACAGTCTGCCAGACCTAGCAAAACAATTGTATTGTGACTCGGATGACCCAGGAGAAAAGAGAGAGAGAGCTCCATATGCAAAGCTAAAGCAAATATCCATGTCTTGTCTAAAATGATCCATCTAAAATACTTGAATTTTAGGACAGGCACAATGAGTGAGCATGAATGTAGGCCAGAAAAGAGTTCACACCCCTGTCCCTCTGGATGGGGGGTGAATTACAGCTGAATTACAGTACCTGGAAGGAAAAGCTGCACCGCATTCGGCAAACACTTTCCTGAGGCAAAGTCTAGTAAGCTTAACAACTGTGTGAGTGACAGCAGGAATAACTGAACATATTGACACATGCTACTGTATGTATACACATAAATGAAAAGAGAGAAAGTCAATAAAGATTCACCCTCCATATCAATCAAGGTTTAAGCCTCAAAACTGCTGCAGATTATATTTTAATTTTTTGAGGGAAAGGGGGCTTCTGGCAAAACTTAAATAATTATATATAAGTGTGAAGGGCTTAACTGGGGTGGGGTAAGAGCAGTGCTACATAAAATTACCTTTGGGTAGAAGAGGAATGAGGGTGTTGAATGTACCACAGTTGTCGGCCCAGCCGTGCACACACAGCACAGGACGACCTTGATCAGGACCCCAGACTTTACCTCTGATCTCTCCCCATGGGACCGAGACAGAGAGCTCTGAAACTGGACACAACACACTTTGATAATAATACTTATGAAAGGCTATTACCATGTTCTGTCCTCTATCCTCTCAAGAGAGAGGCGTAAATATAGACAGTGCAGACAATGCAGATGCACCGGGGTGGGGGTGGGGGTGGGGAGGCCCATAGAGACAGAGATGGCAAACCCATCTCCCATTTTATTTTTCTTGGTAAAAGAGACACATTAGGTACCACCACATAACCCAAAGGAGCAATCTATAACAAAATTATACACTTATTCTATATTAACTACAAAGAGAAGAAATAAACTATAAAAACTATTCAATGAAATGAATAATTTATGTTTGCTACAGGTGGAAAGCCAGCCTATAAATTATTATGGTATGCTAGCTAATAGCCTAGTACATGGTAGGTAGACTGTTCCTAGGTGTGTGTGTGTGTGTGTGTAACTAGCATGCACTAGGGCCCATCATATTTGCACTGGAGCCCCTTGTAACTACCTCACGCCTCTGTTTCATTAATCTGTCTTGTGTCAATATTAGTTTTCAAATTACTGAGCAACTTTTTTTTAAATATACAAAGGCTTAACGTTATAACATTATGAGCCACATCACCAATTCAATTGACGTGTAAACAGATCAATTTCCTTTTTCTGAAACATCTTTTAGTGAACAAACACTGTAGTTACCAGCTTGTCTCACTGTGCTGTGGTGCAGCTGTCTGACGCATTTCAAAGCTTTCATCATCTCGGAGGACACCTCAGCTGAACAACGAGTTTAATTAAAACTTGTAAAAAAGTAAGAAAATCCAGGGGAAAAACGACACTCGTAGCCAACTTCTAACCGAAGTACTTTTAACACAGATTCATGACATTCATGACCCGTTTTCCGGGTGTTGAAAAAACCCGTGACCGGAACTGAAGCTGCTATTGGATAAACGGATATCTAGACCAATCACCGCGAAGAAGAGGAGGTGCTTAACTTTTACCCATAACCGTTATCCTGCAGAGGGCCTGACAGGAACGAGCTTTTTACACAAACACTGTAAAATAGTAACATACTGTACATAAGAGGAGAAAACATAATGCCAGGGAATGATATTTTAAAAAATAAAACTTCAAAGTGCTGTACATAAGACAATGAGATAAGGCATTAAAGCTACATTGCGGAATAATGGGTATTTTCGCCCCTGAGCACCCCCCTACGGTTGCAGGGTGTAATTACACTCGTAAAGACAAATCGTGCTTTGAGCTCCCCTCATAGACAGCGGTACATGTGCATTTGTTGACATGCTGAAGCCTACATAACCGGCAAAGACTATCAGAAGAGAAAGAACCATGTCGACTAACGAAGTAGAGTATTACTGGATTTTACACAAATATGACTGCATATTTTTATTTATTGTAACACCGGAGATAAACACTAACAACATGAATAGCAAGAGTTTTAGTTGTGTAGAAATACTGCTTGCGTTTTTAGCTAATGTCGGCTACATTGTTTGCTAAGTGTTTGAATGTGGACTATTTAATCAAATAAAACGTTTTTGGCGACATGGCATAGACACGTTTTGCACATAATATAAATTGGACAGTGTAATTTATTACAAGCTAGCTGAGATAGGATTTGCAACAGGGAGACGGAGAGGCAGAGGAAAGATCACAGAAGACCCTGATGACCAGAGGAGGCTGCAGGAGCTGTAGGAGAGAACTGCTGAAATACAGGTTTGTTTATTATTTGTCCACACTCCTCCATAAAAAGATTTATCAGATGCATTTAGGTTGTTGACCAACTCATTTTTATTTATTTTTTTTTACATATAAAATGGTTAATGCTGTAGGCAAAAATCCATTCCCTGACAGCTTCCCAAAAGGAGCGGCTGGTCTGTGCTGCATGGAATGACATCTTTGCTGTCGATGATGACCAAGAGCCAGGAGTGGAGCAGCGACAGTACAGGCATGCA
>JBBPCS010001840.1:0-14418 GCA_037974645.1 Hollardia meadi
TAAAAGCATCCCCCCCCCCCCCCCTTTTTTTGCTATTTTATTGAATGAGGTATTGAGTATCCTTTTTATACTAGTATTATATGAAAGGTTAAAATTCTGGTATTGTGACAACCTTAAAACACTTAGGTTGTCTTTTATAACAACAAAAAAAACAGTAGAAAGAACTGGACTGGAGGAAATGAAAAATAAAACTAATACATTAACTGTTTGATACGCATGACAACTGCTGATTCTGACAAAAAGAGATCACTGTGTGATGACTGAGCTTACCAGAGTAATGGGGCCGACCATGGGCTCCTTTGGTGGTTTTTCTTTCTTCTTCTTTTCATTCTTTTTGCTCTCACTGGAGGAGTCATATCATATGAAAAACATGATGTCAAATATGAAGTCTAACTGCATTTTAATAGATAATTATCTTTAGATTATTTTAAAGATAATACCCCGACACCTTTTAAGGTTTATAGTTATAGTATAATCTCTCTTGACACCTATAGAAAAAGAGAGAAATTAATACCTCAAATCTCCGTTTTTTTCGTGTTTGGCTTCGTCCTTCAAGTCCATATCTGGATCCTCCTGTCAGAGGAAGATTCTGTTAACTAAACTAAAATGCTAATTAAATCACCAAAGAGAAGCCTATTTCTCAAAGCTAATTCCGCGGTTCATCGTAAACTACGTCATCAAAGTGTAGAGAAGCATAAGCCTATTCTAATGAAACACACAGGAAGGGTCACCACATTAAAGTAAAATAAAACAGAAACAGACAAAAACCTGCAAGAACTAACCTACTGTTTCTCAGCCGTTGCCGTGCCAGACCCTCTCAGTCCTCCGATCTATTTTTGACAGAGGTGGTAATCACACGCAAGTTTGGACCAAAGGCTGTCCTGTCCCCCCTCCTCATCCTCCTCCTCCTCACGTGGCTTTATAACTAACAGCTGTATTAGATAACTGGGCGATCGTCAGTGGAAAGCGAAAGCGCCGACTCATCCGTCCTTAGAAAAATTACAGATTTGACTTGTTTGTTCACATTATTTATTCTCCCTGTGTTGTCAGAGAGTCAATCGAATATCTCCGCTAGGCTTTGGAATCGATATGCCCACCAATCTTTTAACAGCATGCGGGTGTGGCTGAGGATTGTGGGTACAGATGTCAACCCAGCGAACAATTTACCGTTCGGGGAACATTGGGCGAACGTTGCCTAAAGGGTAGGGGAACGTTCGCCGGATATGGGGCCATTAGTGTATCAAAACCATTTGCAAACGTGAGTGGAGAGTTGTGTCTCAATCTCAATCTCAATCAGAGATACAGTTACAGCGCAATCAGATTTGTAAACGTGTGACATAATCTCTAAATGCTTTCTGAGATTTGTGAATATGTAGGCCTACAGCAAACATGAAAATGTGTATTCAGACTGTGTGTGCGCAATCAGTTTTGCGAATGTGTTAAAAAAAAAAAGCTACTAATCTGTATTCATATGTCCAAGTGCATCAGACTTGTAAATATGTAGACAAATCTGTAAATGTGTAGGGGCCTATATGTATTATTTATAGATCTGTAAGATAAATCTGTAAATGTATAACTATGTCGACAAATCTGTAAATGTATATAGATCTGTAAATATGTAGACAGATCTGTAAATGTGTATAGATCTGTAAATATGTAGACAGATCTGTAAATGTGTATAGGCCTATATAGATATTAATTGCTGAAAAGTATTTTGCTCCAAGGGTTGGGCATACAGACAAGTACAGACTATACACGTTTCAACCATTGACTGTATATAAATATTTATCAATGTTTGCAACTCAGGCGGGCCTCTCAATTGGCTGTCTTTTTACACGTGACTTTTGCAACACTTCTACCGTGGCAGATATGCAAATGCGTGTGGCTGTCTGTAGCCTACCTCAATGGCGATACAGCACACATGGACAAAATATGGAACCGGCCCGTGTGTGTGTGAGGAAATGAAAGTGAGCACATAAAAGTAGTTTGTAAGTAAACACTAAAATAAGGTGGAGATTTAAGTTGGATTTAAGTGTGGAAATGAAAAATAACCTATAGAAATAGGGTAATCAAATATAACCACCGAAACTGTGGCTAGTAGCCTATACTGTGCCCAGAAACAAAGGTCAGTCCGAAAACGTCCAATTTGATGAAATAAACGGCCCAATTTGTGGCCGTTCACGTACTTCATCTAAGTCAGTGTGGCCCTCTGGAAAAAAAGTTTCCCACCTCGGCTTTCACTCAGCCTTCACACCACCAGTCGGCAGTATATAGCACCCAGTGTGGCATTGCAGGGCTGGTCGCTGTGCTGAGGCCAGTAATAAAAATGGCTTGATCAGGACCGAACACATCCCCTGAGACCCATGGAGACCAGTTTGATGACAAGGAATACTGTAACGTTGCAAGGTAATTTACAGCGCGGCCCGACCGACTCTGACACGGTGAACGACGAAGACACCGAAGGTTTAGGCGGAGACAGAAGAGGCAAGAGGGAGATCGAATCTAGCAATTGTCAGCACCCACATGGCCTGAGCAGGTGTTATGGCAGGGTGCGCCATTGGGTTAGGGGCCAAAACCCAGCAAGAAAACCACCTCAATACTACATTCCTTGTCAAACTGACCTCCATCGGCTTCAGAGGCTGTGTTCACTGGGCTCAGCATAGGTAAAGGCAGCTAGAGCTAAAACAGTTAGCGGACCTGTTGCTAGTAACAAGTCTATCTGTCCATCAGGAAAGTCTGTGAATCACCGATTTTAGGCAGATGAATGAAAAGACAGAAAATAATTTCTCCATTAAATGTGACCCATTTTCTCCAAATCAGTGAATAAAGTTGTGTTTTTGTACAGTGATCAACAAGGCCTGGCTCCCAGAAAACTTCACTTTTGTGGCGTCTATTGTTTTTCCAACCTAATTCTTATCTCAGGTCTGATAAATAGTAATTTAATCAAAGTCAGTGCACCATATCACTATTTTCCTGATTCATCAAAAGTAGGTCAATTACATGATTGTATTGTACATCTATGGTCAATTAAGATCACTGGGTCTTATACAGAGGTGTAAAGAGTACTAGAATATTATACTCAAGTAAAAGTACCGTTACTTTACACAAATTTTACTCAAGTACAAGACTAAAAATATACTTAGATAAGTAAAAAGTCTGTTAAAATGTACTCTGCGTAAACATTATTGCGTTACATTTTAGAAATTTGTTATTTCCACCCCTGGTGTTATACTGCCGACTGGTGGTGTGAAGGCTGTGTAGCCTCTGTACAGACAAATCTCCACACACATTTGCACATCTGATTACACACACAGATTCTGATACACATTTGTAGATTCCTGTACATATTCACAAATCTCAGTTTGCATTTAGAGATTCTGTTACACATTCACAAATCTGATTATGCACACACTGATTGAGATCTAGTTACACAACTCTCCACTCACATTTGCAAATAGTTTTACTACATTAACGGCCCGTATTTTTCTTTAGCCATTACACTGTGCGGTATATAGCCTATTTACTTCATAATAAGTTTAAGAAAAATAGTTGTTTATTACCAGTTTAAATTTAGTTTTCATGTAGTTTAACAGTAAATTTTTAGACAAATTAATTCTACAAATTCTACTGCAATGCCAGGAATTTCTTCAGCCTCTGTTCAGCAATTGGGACAATGGTTTTCTTCAGCTTACTTCTCCTACATACAGTATGTCCTGACTCCACCTCAATACTGGCTGCTCCAAGACCTCTGAAACCTTGATATTCCTTTAAGTCATATGCATGTAACTGGTGGTGGTGTCACAAGCAATTCTGCTTATAGCCGTTTCTATCCTCATCTTTGCCTCCTCTGATCATTATTCTATATTTCTCTCATTTTTTGTCAACCATTACTTACATCATCCCTGTAGTGGCTATCTTTAGTCTGCATTGTTCTTATCTTCTTTATCAAAACTTACTTCTGCAATAACCACATTCTAGGGATGACATGAGGCCGATTTACACACTGAGTCGGCTCGGTGACAACGCCAACGGTAAAACAACCGTGTTGCTCTGCCGTCCGCTCGTTGGTTTATTCGTTCAACAGAACCTTTCACAATAAAATTCCACTTCCTGTTCATTTGTTACACATCTACGGAAGCCGTACAGGACGACAACAAAAACTCAAATGGGTCAAAATACACAGGAATGAATTCACATGAAATATTCAACAGTATTCCCTATAATTATACTGAAATATTTCCTTACTCTAACAAGTAATACTATATAACAATAAAACAAACTTGTCAGTGACAAATGGCGCTTACATTCCAGGCCCTAATTGTTTCTGCTGAAGCATAACAATTACATCACAACAACACATTAAAGGTGATTTAATCTCAAACTCTGGGTTTATGATTGACTTCTTTTATCTCTTTTACACAAATTTATTTATCTCTTAACTTAAACTGTACCTTTCAAGTACACATTTATTTGAACTCAATGTTTACTCAGATTTAGTATGCAGCGTATATCCCATGCTTTAAGCACAAATATATCACACATGGCATATGAACATTTAAACTTACTCATCCATTTCAAGCAACAGACATAACTTATCTATTGGCCTTTCCAAAATACTGGTTTTATTTTTCACAAACACACGTCTGACAAGTCCCTTTGAATCGGAAACTGTCCTTTCAACTTTTCCCATCAACCAGGAACTTCTTGGTGTACTGTCGTCAACTATGAGGACAACATCTCCTGCTGTCAGATTTCTCCTGGTTACTGTCCACTTCTGTCTTTCTTGCAGAAGCAGCATATACTCTTTGGTCCAACGCTTCCAGAAGATGTCAGACAGGTACTGCACCTGCCTCCACCTCCTCTTGGCATACAAGTCCTCCTTTTGAAACACTCCAGGTGGCAGTACTGGTTGTCTTTTAAGGAGAAGTAAATGGTTAGGTGTGAGAGCCTCTATATCGTTTGAATCATTTGACACTTGTTATCGGCCTGCCATTGACAACAGCCTCAACTTCACATAACGTGTGGAGGAGTTCATCATCAAGAGGCTGCTGTTTCAGAATCTGGCTAAGAATTCTCCTCACAGAACGAATCTGCCTCTCCCAGATGCCTCCAAAATGCAAACCTGCTGGTGGGTTGAATATCCAGGAGATACCTTTCTGCATGAGCATCTCTGAGATTTTTGACTGATTCCAACCTTTGATTGCTTCACGCATTTCCTTCTCTGCTCCCACCAGATTTGTGCCATTATCTGATCTCATTACAGACACTTGGCCTCTCCTAGTGATGAATCTCCTAAACGCATTTATGCAGGAGTCAGTCTCGAGTGAATGGGCAACTTCTATGTGAATTGCTCTAACAGTGAGACACGTGAACAATACACCATACCTCTTGACTGTACTCCGCCCACATTGGACCTCAAAGGGCCCAAAATAGTCAATTCCCACACTGGTGAATGGGGGCTTGTCAGGTATCAGGCGATCTTGCGGCAAATTTGCCATTCTCTGTTCACCAGGCTTTGCTGAGATCTTTCTGCATGTTACAAATTTTGACAGTATCTTCCTAAGAGGAGAGTCTGCTTGTGGAATCCAGAATATTTCTCTGGATTGAATGTATAATTCCTTCCACTATGTCCTGTTTCTTGGTGAGTATATCTGAGGATCAAGGTTGACACATGATGGTTTTTAGGAAGGATCACAGGATGCTTAGCATCTGCTGGTAATGCAGACTGATGCGATCTTCCTCCTACCCTTAAAATCCCATCCTGCACAACAGGATCAAGCTTGACCATGTGACTACTCCTTTTAAGCTTGTCACCCTTCTGAAGAGTCATAAGTTCATCACTGAAGCTTTGACTTTGACACAGTTTGATCATTTCAATTTCTCCCATTGCAACATCTTCAGCAGTGAGCAAAGATCCCTTAATAGTTGATTTGAACTTCTGCATTTGGCTTGCAACCATATCAGTTTTCTTTGCGTGACTCCAGCTCTCACTTGCTTATGATGTGAGAAACATACGATGTGTGCTCAGCTTATGAAGCAGTTGCTTAAATTTCATCATCCAGGAAACTGCCTTTTTAAACAGTGCCACTCTGAATAATGACACATGAACTTGTAAAGTGGATTCTCATGCACATTTGTAGCATTCACACTCACTGCTCCTTTAATTTTAACATCATCTTTCTGTATTTCTCTCATGTCAGGTGAAACTGGCCAGTGCTCCTTGTCTCTTTTCAAAAAATCTGGCCCACCAATCCAATTTTGACATTTTGTGAACGTGTCTGCATTCATGCCTCTTCATGCATGGTCGGCGGAATTTAACTCAGAATTAACATACATCCACTGACTTGGCCTTGTGTTGTCTCTGATGAGCGACACTGTTTGCTACAAATGTTTTGAACCTAACATTTTCACTAGCAATGTACCTCAACACAGTGGTGCTGTCAGACCAAAACACGGATTCTTCCAGTGGCATTTGCAGCTCCTTTCTCACGACTCGGTCCATTTTTACAGCAAGCACAGCTGCTGTTAATTCCAGTCTCGGGATTGTTGTTTGTTTCAGCGGCGACACTCTGGACTTGCCGATGATGAATGAACAGTGAGTTGATCCTTTTTCATTTGTTATGCGAAGGTTGGTAACGACTCCATAACCTTTCACACTTGCATCTGCGAAGTGGTGCATTTGTGCAGATGTGATTTTTCCAAATCCAGCTGGTTTAAGACACCTATCCACTGTGAAACCATGAAACTTTGTGAGATCAGAAATCCACCTTTGTAACCTTTGAGCCAGTTCAGCAGGGATATCCTCGTCCCAGGAGACTTTCCCGCCACACAGCTCCTGCAGGATCATTTTTGCTGGAAGGATGACAGGCAACAAAAACTCTAAATGGTCAAATATAGCACTTAGAAATGAGAGGATACCACGTCTTGTCTGTGGCGTATGTTTTGCATTTATCCTGATCTTAAAGGCAGGGTAGGCGATTTTGGAAAAACCAGCAAGACTTTTATTTTGAAAGAATCGCACAAGCTCTTTTTGTTCGTAGCCATCTCAAATAGTCTTTCTTTTGCGACCGAAAGCTGTTGTACACACTTTCTCTGCCATTCTGCAACTCTTCTTCTTCTTTCGTTTTTTGGTTCTGCAACTGGCTTGCTAGCTGTAGCTATTGCCTCTGCCTTTGCCTTGTATAAGACTGGTCACGCGCCCCAATGAGTGCTCGGCATCGCACGGGCAGAGTGCAAGCAAGCAGGAAGTAGCCAGGTTCATCCACTTATTTTCTCCGGACCGAATGTTCTGATTGGACGGGCTTTTTACAGCCCTGCCACTGCCACAGATGAAGATTTTATTTTATTTATTTTTTTTGTCGGTGCATTTAATTTATTCATTGCTATCGGTATGTTACGAGAATTTCAATATAACAGAAAGTGTTCTGAAAAGAATCGCCTACCCTGCCTTTAAATACACCTGACTCAGTACACCAGTTTACTCCAAGGACTCTCTCATCATCTCGTAATGCATCATGACTGAGGTCCAAATCCTTAACCTCGTTTGCTCTTTCTGGTTCAGGAATGGAGGCAAGGACGGCTCTACTATTGCTCATCCACTTTGTTAGATGGAATCATCCACTCTCACACAGTGCTGTCAAGTCCCTGACCATAGCAACTACTTGGGTTTCATCTGACACTGATAAAAGGCAATCATCCACATAAAAATTGTTCATAATTGCTTCAACTGCAGCAGTTGCCATTTTGTCTTTAGCATCCTTAGCTGTCTTCTTCAGTGCAAAGTTGGCACAGCTGGGGGAGGATGTTGCCCCAAACAAGTGCACAGCCATTTTGTATTCTTGCAGAGGTTCATTCAAGTTTCCATCCGGCCACCAAAGGAATCGCAGGTCACTATCCTCTGGTGGCACTCTTACTTGATGATACATAGCCTCTATGTCTGACATTAAGGCAATGTGGTCATGCCTGAATCTTGTTAACACTCCTATTAATGTGTTTGTTAAATCTGGGCCCTGTAAAAGTTCTCCATTCAGTGACTTGCCCTGATATGATGCTGCGCAGTCAAAATCTACACGGAGTTTCCCTTTTTGGGGGTGATATACCCCATGATGAGGTATGTACCAAACTCTCTTATTTTCAGTTATTATTATTATAAGACTTATTTTCCAGTCTTTTCTTTTGGTACTTCAACTGCATAGCCTTTACTCAACAGGTCAGACATGAAGCTTTGATACTCTCCGTGAAACTCCTTGTTTTTGACAAGTTTCCTTTTCAGGTTTCCTGCTCTCTGAACAACTACATTGTGGTTGTTAGGCATTTTGACAGCTTTGTTTCATTAACAGAGTCCATAAACTGAATGTCTTCTCGTGACATTTTGTGTTTTTCCTCCCTAGCTTTCTCAAGAAAATCATGGTTAAACTGTTGCAACAGCAGGTTTTCTACACTGGCAATAGAAATGCGATTCACAGAGACACTCAGTACACTTTCAGATGGATTAGTGCCCATCACTCCTGAGAGGACCGTTGATGACCCAACCAAGGACTGTTCGAACTGCATATGGACCGTCATCCTCACAATGTAAATGATTTCCCACGGTTCCATAGCCTTGTAAACATCACAGCCTATTAAAAGTCCGATGTCTGCATCTATTTGTGGCAGCTGGATTCCATGAAGGTGTGGCCACTTTTCCAAATCTTCCTGCACCAGAATGTTCTCTTTGGACACTGGAATGTCTCTATGGGTGTAAATCTCAGGTAGGTCAATGTAAATGTTCTCTTTCAAACCATATATCTCTAATCCTGAAAGATGGTAGCTTGGCTCTAACTTTTCCTAGCCCATTGTGAGGAGCAGTATTTGAGTTTTCTTGCCTTCAATGCCAAGCCGTCTCATTACCTTCTCAGTGAAGAATGTGGCTTGGCCATTATCTTGTTGCTTTCTTTAGCTTGACACACACAGGCACAAATTTTGACAAGACATGACTATCTTTTCCGGCCCCGGTGGCTCCACAAGTTCCACCTGAGATGTGTGTTGTTTCACAAGTTGTAATGCTTTCTGTGGTGTTTTTCTGACTGCTCTCAACTGCTTCATTATCCTCTTCCCTTGTGACATGAAGCATGCTTGGATGTCTCTTTGAGCAGTATTCACATGAAGCTCTTTTCTTACAATCTTTACTCAAATGTCCTTGTGTCAAGCATGAAAAACAGTCCTTTTCCTTTAAGAAACTCTAGCTTTTCCTTATAAGGCTGGTTTCTGATTTTGTGACATTCTGCCAATGTATGTTATTTATCACATAATACACATGGCTTCTCGAAGGCATTAATGATGTGGCGAGAGGAGTTTTTAGTTCTCAGGTGACTTCTCATTTGCAGCTGGTGCTACACTTGTGGCAAATGTACTCCCCTTTGGCCTGGATGCTCTGGTCATTCTCACATTTGCATAACGTTTTCCCTTATCTTCAGTATCTTTTATGTCACCAAACAAAGTATCTGCAGCTATTTTAGCTTGTCCGTTTATGAATCTGACCAGATCTGAAAATCTTGGTCTCCTTCCACTTGTTTCTTGAATGTCAAAGGCAGAAACTCTCCACATTTCTCTCATCTTGTATGGTAACTTGGAGATGATGATTCTGAGGTTAGTGGGATTCTCCATTTCTTGCAGCTGATCAAGGTCTTGCATTGCATTGTTACAGCCAGTTAGAAACAAGGAATAACTATGAAGAGCCTTAGCATCGTCTGGCTTTATTTTGCGGCCAGTTGAACGCTCTGTTCATGTAGGCAGTTGAGATTTTCAGTTCATTACCATAGTGAAAAGTCAGCAATTTTCTTGCTTTACTGTAGCCTTGATGAGGACTGATGTGCTGACAACTTCTGACTAAGTCTCTGGGCTCACCTCTGGTAAACTGTTCAAGGTAGTATAACCTGTCACTGTCACTATCACCATCAGCTTTATCATGAATAGTATGGTCAAATGCCGTTATGAAGGATTTAAACTCAAGCAGATCACAGGTATGTCTCTTTGGGGCAAATGTGACAGTCTCTGTTGTTTGACTAACATCTCAGTGATGTCATTTTGTTTCAGCATCACTTCACACAGGTTTACTGGAGTATTATTGACATCAGTGTGCTGTATGTCATCTTCTTGTTTCACTTTATAATTTGCTTGTGACTGTTTTTTAGTGCGTTCATATTTTACTGCTGGCTCCTGTCTGCTTAGCTGCCGATTGTCCACTGAGCTTGCCTCAGGATGAGTAGTTACATGTTGGTTCTCATACTCACAATTTTCCAGCACTTTTATTTTGACTGTAGAAGCAGCAATAGCTGTCTCGATCTTAAGCTAATCCTTCTTTGCCTTTGACTTGCATTCTTCAAGTGCTAATGCCTCTTTCTGTTTCAGGGATGCTGCACGTGCAAGTAAGGCGGCATGTTCTGCTTGTTCCTTCTGTCGTACAGATGAGATGGAGGATCTGGATGATCCAGATGAACAGCTACTAGCTGTGCTTCGTGCAACACGGAGACCAGATTCATTTTCTGCTGGTGTGGCAGCTACAGACACACCATCATCTGGACTCACATCTTCATTAAGTTGTAGCTATCCATTCCTCAGCTTCATTCACGAAATTGTTGAATCGTTCCTTTTTGGTTTGAACCAAAACGTTTGATCTGCATCCTTTTCATCATCAGACAAAAGCTTGAGTACATCATCATTTGCATGAATAAACTCTTTCAAAAGTTTTGAGCATTCCTTCAAATGTTCATCAATAATGTCTGGACTCTCATTATCTTTCATTAGTCCGTTAATTTTATTCGTTTTTGATGTTAACTGTGAGTTTTGAGTTTTGATCGTCTGGTATTTATAAGCCTGCTCAGTAGCTCTTCTAGACCCCTTTCGGTGTACTTTGGTGCCCTCTTGTGGCCAGTCCTGCTGCCGCAGCTCTGTGTTCTTGGCCTTACCTGGATGCCGTCGTCCGCCATGTTGGATGTTTACACAACTTCTTGTTCAACAAGTGTTCATAAAAAATGGTCTATGACACAAAGCGCAGCTGGCTTTCATAATGAATGTCATCTTCTGAAGACCAAAACATCCTTGTCTAATTTTCTGAAGAAGGTGAGTAGCATACATTTAACTTTGGGCACTTATCTGGAACCGTATTCTTGTCCCGTTTTATTCAGCTCTTGAGACATCTTGGCGATGCAGTCGTCTTGTTCGTGAGCAGGTTGTTTTACTTAATGTAGTGGCTATCTTTAGTCTGCATTGTTCTTATCTTCTTTATCACAACTTACTTCTGCAATAACCACATTCTAGGGACATGAGACTCATTTACACGTTGAGTCGGCTCGGTGGCAACGCAACGGTAAAACAACCGTATCCACTCCTTGGTTTAGTCATTCAACAGGACCTTTCACAATAAAATTCCACTTCCTGTTCATTTGTTACAGATCTACGGAAGCCGTACAGGACGACAACAAAAACTCAAATGGGTCAAAATACACAGGAATGAATTCATATAAAATATTCAACAGTATTCCCTGAAATTATACTGAAATATTTCCGTACTCTAACAAGTAATACCATATAACAATAAAACAAACTTGTCAGTGATAAATGGCACTTACAATCCCAAAACATAGCCCTGTGTTGTTAATGGTTATTTCCCTTGTATCTTTGTGAGTCTGTCATTGTTAGTCTTATTCCCTGACTTCGCTGCCATTCCTTATTCCTATTTATAGCCTTGTAATGTTTATCGTCTTCATCAGTGCTGTCCATAGCTCTTTTCCTCCCTCTGCTGGTCTAGTGCTGCATAATTAGATATGGTATAGCCTACCTTCTGTTTTGGGTGGAAGTTTCCTTCATATTGGCAGCACCTACATTTTGCATTGGACTGCTTCTCATGGTGATCTACTTCAGATTTTGCAACTCGCCTCCAATCCTGCACCACCTCAACTGCGGGGGCCCAGCCATCTCCAATCAAATCCTTCAATCAGAAGTTTCCCTTTCATGAAGTCATCATTGAGCTCTAGTCATCATCGAGCTCCATTCCTCATCACCACCACCATTGGCTCCAGAGAAGTCTCCTTTATATTTGAATTAATCCACATTTCAAGGAACAGTTCACCCCAAAAATGGAACTAATTTGCACTTGTCTTGTGGTGCTCAAAGCACCGATGAAATACATTTTTTAAAAAAAACCTCAACAGCAAATTACATGTTTACTAAAGATAATCCACAGACCTCAATATGAACAGTATTATATAGGAACTATTTTCTTTCTGTATCACTATGCAGAAGGAAGCATACATCTACTCATGGACGAGAAGCTAGTTAACTCAGCTAACTAAGCTAGCTAACTTTACAGCTCAGCCATGGAAAGCGCTATTAATGTTTACATCACCTCTATCACAAGCATGAGCCTCTCATCCTGATTGAATGTGTGTTTCTTACTGTGCCATGATGCGGTGCAGTTAAAAACTCACAACAAGGTCTGTGGATTATCTTGAGTAATTGGGTCATGATTTCTGGCCTTGCTCTTGAGTTTGTTTGTTTTTTACTTTTATTGGTGCTTTGAGCACCACAAGTGCAATCTAGTTTCATTATATTTGAGAAGGCAGAAATCTCTACAGCCAATATTTCCAAAACTGAGCAACTCTCACCCAAAAAATCTAGATGGATAAATGGCCCTACAAGTACAAGCCAGAGGAAAAATATGTATATTTGATTTTGGGGTGAACTGTCCCTTTAAACTAAGATGAAGATAAGGCTCAAAATCTTGGTTTTGTGATGCTTGTCTCCAGTGGGTAAAGATTCATCAGAAACTCAGACTGTTCTAAGGTAATGAATGGTAGACGTTACTTTAATATAAGTTAAATAAATTGATTTGTCTTTTATGTTTTGTATGTCTTCCTATGAAAGTCTACAAAACATGCAAGAAGGTTCCTCAACTAGGGGTGCAACGATTAGTCGACATAGTCGACAAAAATCGATGACAAAATTAGTTGCCAACGAATTTAATTGTCGATAACTAGTTGGTTACGTCATCGCGCGTGTTTTTCATGCTGCGGAGCGGAAATAACATCGTTTTTCCGGAGCTGAGTAGCTGAGGGGTGAGCCATCTCGCTTCATTACTATCTCTGCTGAGAGTTGCACATGCGCAACAGCGACCGGTATACAAAACAGCAAAATGTCGGTGGCCAATGCAACACAGATAATTAGCTTATCTAGTTAGCTACGTATAGACGGAGTTGTCTTGGCTTTTAACTTTAATATAACACTGTAGTGCTATAGAAAGAACCAGACGTATCTGTTTGAACATCAACTGTGTTATCCAAATTCACAGTCCAAAGTTACAACCACGCAGTATTATTTTTCTCTTGTTTATATTTTCAGTCCCTCACCTTAAAACCTTCCCCCTAAAACACTTACTCCTTTTCTCTCCTCATTTCCTGTCCGCTCTCTTTCTTCCTCCCCTCTGAAACACATTTATTTATACCATTTAAAATTACAGGGACATTATATTATTTATTAACATTATAAATTATTATTATTATTATTATAATTATAATTATATAATTAATTAAGTATAATCAGTAAATATATTCTTGGTGTTTGTATTGTTTATGACAAATAGGGTTAACATAATATCCCCCCCCCCCCCCCAAAAAAAAAGAATTATTAATTTTGCACATACATGTAGTTAAACAATAGGTTCAAATTTTTCAGGACAGCAGAAAACACAGAATGCATGATAAATCCAGTGTATCGGCAGCTTAAATCACTGTACATCTGTCAAGTATTTTGCAGTTAACAGAAGGGGGCACCAGAAATAAAACAGCTAACTGCTTGTTTTCAGTAGGTAGCTCCATCTTAAGAGAAAAAAAGGATTGTCCATAAATGGGTCCAGTGTGGGGCACAAATTTCCTTTTCAAACAAGTAGAAGACAGAAAACATGAAAGGGTACAATACAAAGGACCTTTTTCACAGCAGACATTATCACTTATCATAGAAGACAAAGCACAAGTGTTACTAGTCACATTTAAGTGTCCCAGTAAGCTGTGACAATGGGCCAGCATGCACAGTACCAGGACCCTGAAACTTAAGTAGCCAAATGGAATGCAGTCATTTATTTTATTGTTTACATGTGTGCCTTTCCTCCTGTCATGTCACATGTCAAAATATCTTATGTGAAAAAGGCCCTTAAAAGTGATGACTTATGAACAGGAGTACGAAAGTTAAACTTCAGACCCCAACTGTTCCACTAAAGTTGCTCAAACTGTTTCAATGTGAAGCAGGGAGTAGGTGATCAAAGGCACAAATGTTGAATCCAATCCTTGCCCACTGTGTCCTCTTCCTGTCCTCTTATTCGTTTCCATAGCCCATCTGTTTGGTGACCAGCATTTGGTACACTCCTTTCTTGGCCATCAATTGTTG
>JBBPCS010001841.1:0-12650 GCA_037974645.1 Hollardia meadi
CACACACACACACACACACACACACACACACACACACACACACACACACACACACACACACACACACACAAACAATTGTTTTTTGTGTTCTTCTGTCGCTTGTTATCCTTAAAGACCTCTGACAGACCAGCCTGTTTTTATAAAATACTTTATAAATAGCCTTGAAATTACTTCATTGTATTTCTCTTCACATTCAACCAGGGTAATCATTGAGTGTATTTACATGTGCACTTGGACCCCAATTTTGAATCTTATCCTGGATTTGATCTCATATTGGATATGTTTACATGTAACATGAGAAACCTGGTTATTCATCTCTCTGTAATATCTATGTAGGTTTCTGATCACCTGCCATAGGTTTCTAAATATATATCCCTCTGAAAGCAGGATATAATGTTTATATGTGCAACACACAACTCGGATACCCCCTAACCTTGATCGTAACCAGGATACCAGTGTGCATGCAAATGCACTCATTCAGATTTAAGGCCCTTGCACACCGGAGGCGTTATTCATACGATTAATTTGCAGGTGAATTTAAAAAAAAATACTGTTTTTGACAGAAAGCGAATATTACGCGGCAAAAAAACCAACTTTTTTTCAGAACAAGTTCGATTTTTCTGAGCTTTTGCACTGTGAAAGAAGGCATCAACCAATCATTAAGTGCGGACAGACGTCAAAACTCCTAACAAGAAGGGCGGACCTGTTGATTGTTTACCTCATCACACTATATTATATGACAAAGGACAAAAAAATTCTAAAGATTATGACTTGAGAAGAGTAACCTTGATCGCCCCCTGCGCAGCAACAGAAAGCTTCGTGGGATTTATTGACAGGGAACTGAAGCCTTTATATCCATCTGTGCCATCTTCAATTCTACATTATAGAATGCATATAGTTTCTGCTCTACTGCTGCCTTGATTGGTTAGTGTGTTTGTGACTTTGGTGTTTTAAAATATTAATGCACCTTAACAGATCGGACTGGACTGGAGCCACAGGACAGGCAGCTGAGATGAACCAGAGGAATCTGACCTTTCCGTCTGCGAGCCTGTCGGTGCTGCAGTGTGATATTTGCAAGCAAGTTTTTCCTCATTTTTGTGTTGTTTACTCGTCCCGTCCCTGGTGTGTAAAGGCTTTTAGTCAGCTTTAGGAACTCCTATCTAACTATACTTAAAAATATAGATTTAGGTCAGTAAATCAAAAAAAGTGAATTGTTATTAACCATCAGACAGACAGAAATATCCCGACAACTACTGCATGCATTGCCTTGGAATTTGGTTGAGACTTTCATGCTCCCCAGAGGATGAATCACACTGATTTTTGTGATGCCCTGACTTTTCCTCGAGCACAACGCTGAGGTTGACATTTGTGGTTTTCAGTGAGGTGTCTCATTTTCTACTGGATGGATTGCAGCGAAATATGGTACAAATATTTCCCATTTTCCCATTTCCACTCAGGCCGAATAACAACTTTGATGATCTCTTGACTCAAGGGTCATCATCTGGTCAAAATTTCTCCAATATTTGGATTTCTAACTAAATACTTGCAAAACTCAGGAAACTCCCATCAGCTTCAGCAGTACTTTGTGTTTAGTGTTAATTAGCACGATAACATGTAAAAACTACAATGAAGACCATGATAAATCAGGATGTAAGCATGGTCATTGTAAACATGTTAGTATGCTTAGTGGACTCACAGATTTGAGCGTAGACTCTCTTGTTAAATGTTATTTATCTTATTTTGGAATAAAGTGTTTGAACTCTTGAGCAAGGTATACGAGTCGAAAGAGAATATCATTGTATCCTAAAATATCCCTGTCTCATTCCCTAAGACTCTGTGGCGCTCGGAGCCCCTCCCTTTGGGACCACTGGCTAATAACAGCATACAATCAACAAGTGGATCACTTTTTTTTGTCATATTAGGGCATATCGAAAAAGGCAGAGGAAGCTATGGAGCAAGAGGGAGAGACAGTTCCTCCTCCTGATTCTCAGGCCTCTGCAGGTCTGTCTCAGTGGCAGAATGGACGGTTCCTGTGTTTGTGCCTGTTCCTGTCTCCCGCTGTCACACTGAGGCGCGTCGCCATTGTTTCCTGCATCGAGTGCCGGAGGTCAGGGGCTGCTCCCTCACTCGCTCTCCCTCTCTCCCGACCTCGCTGCCCAGCACAGGGAGGGGAGTTGGAAGAGAGAGCAGGAGGCCAGGCTCCAAACAGAGCTGGTCACACCTACACGAATCAGAGATGCAGTCAGACAACTGGCTGCTGAGCTGCAGCACCGTTAAGTGAGAGTGCATAGCTCACTTGCACATGCACACGTCCACCTTTTGTTGTTCAGCAGGGGGATTCCAGGTTTTCTTGTAAACACTGTGCAAGTAAACAGACTCTTTGTCTAGCACACTGAGACTAGAAGCCTGTGATTTTATTTTACTTTACTTTTCTCTGCTGAACACAAATGTACTCTGCTTGATTCTGTTAATAATTTAGTCTTAGTCTTTGGTCACAATTTAACTTCATACCATTTAGCCTCCAGTAAAGTAGACTAAAACAGTATACAGCTGCACCAATGTTGAAAATGAAATGTGTAAATAAAATAAAAGCTAGAATCACATCCCATCACTATTGTAGCTGCTGCCTGCACTGAGACAACAAGATGCCCACATCACTTTAAAATAGATCCTTAGAGCCTTGACTTAACTCCTGCATATCACCATCTATGGAATATAAGCTGTGTACTACTGGGCTTGTATGCACAGATGTTTCTCAGGACAAATTTCTGCTTTCATCATATATAATATACAGTATGTATGATGAATTATAGCTGGTTAAATTCCAGTACAGACTTTTCAATAAATACAGATTTTACTGGCGGCTCTGTGGGATTCTGAATGGTATGTTTATACAGTCCCTTCACCTCACAGAGAGCATAAATTGGGGTAATTTATACGTCAAATTACCATTTGTTCTGGCTTATGCATCCGATGCTCTTTTCATCCTCCCAAAATAAATTCAGTGCGGTCGTACGATGGGTCATGAGTTATTGTTTGTAAAAGAAGCATCATGTTTAACTGTGTTAATTGCGTGTTAAGGACCATTACCGCAAAATTAATCTCTGCTCTATATCAGCTTGACAGTAGATATTTCCCACCTGTGGTCCAATAGTTAGACTTTACACATTTTATTTTTTAATCTAAGGAAAGTACACAGTGACCACATTTCTTCTTCTTTATGATCACACTTTCATATTCAGAGTCAAACGTGGGAGCTGCCTAATACAACTAGTCTGTAGAACTCCGTCCCGACAAAGAGTACTTATGATAGTTACTGAGAAACGCTAGAACATCAATTTCTTCACTACACTACGTATTGATTTTTTGAAGTTTTACAACATTTTACATAAAGATTGTAAAGAAAACCTCAGCAAAAAATATTCCTTTTAGAATATTGATATTGATCAACTTCCTTTTAAAATTTTTAGATGGTGCTGTATTTTTGTAGAAGCCATAAAAGCCATTTGCTCATTTCTTTACACATGCACACTACATGGCCAAAAGTATGTGGACACTTTGTAGACAATAATGTGCTTCCAACTTTAGGTAAAATCCTGTTTAAATGCGACAATGCCCTAAAGAAGTGTTTTTTTCCTGTTTGGTGTGGAAGGCCTTTACTGGCCGGCACAGAGCCCTGATCTCAACCCCACTGAACAGCTTTGGGATGAACTGGAACAGTGACTGGAAGCAAGGCCTTATTGGCCAACATCAGTGCCTCACTAATCTTACTAATGCTCTCGTGGCTGAGGTTCAGGTTAGGCCAGGTTCCAAAACCTTGTTGAAAACCTTCTCAGAATATCGGAGACTGTTTTACCAGCAGATTAAGCCATCGTCTTTAGAATGAGATGATGACCTACAATATTTGATCACTACACTACAGGAATTTTACCTACCCGATTTTACCCACCCCACTTTACCCAATCATTTACATCTCCCCTAATGCAAACAATGTATAAATGTCCTTTATCTCCATCCACATCTCCTCCACTTTCTGTCCTGTGACCCTCTGCTTTCCTCCTGTGGTGTTATTTGCTCAGCTGGCAGCTGACGCCCAGACTTAGAGCTACGTGGACGTACAAGTGTCCCTGCTGGCTTCATATGTTACGGTGATCGACATCCGAAAGGCTCTTTATGTGCCCTTTATTTACGTTTTTCATGTTTTCATTTACACCTTCAGCACACATTAGGCTCATTTCACCTCACCTACCGGCAATTTTCTTTTCACATTAAGCGTGTCTAAATAAACAGCTGCAAAGTCAGGTAGCTTCAAGGAAAAATGATGACAAAGATTTGATAAACACTGTAGGGCATGAATATAGTTCTATTTTGAATATATGACCCATTACTATTACTCATGGGTTAAAAAGCATCTGTGTTGAATTGTCATCAAGTGCAGGTAGCTAAAGCACCGGTTGACTGTGAAATCCAACATTTTCCAGCGGAGATCAAGTTCTTAACTAATGGCTGATGCCATCTGGTCCTGATGAGGAAAGGAAACACTCCGTCCTTACCTTGAAGCCTGGGTATGACTTTGTCCAAACAGAGGCGAAGCATTAGTGACAGATTCCAGTCATGATAAGGTGGTGTGTTTTTACTATGACATTAGCGATCTCCTGATGATCTCAAAGCAGACGCGAGCGCCAATATGTCATATTTTTTTGGAGGGCCTCACATCACTATAAGTAGATTCTCATCAAATATACACATCCTGATAATCCTCAATGGTGAAGTGCCAACATCATACACTGTAGTATCCACCCAGGGTGAAAAGTGCTGAACACAAAATGCCCATAAAATGGAAAGGTGAATAAGGGGCATCTGGTATCACACTGATCAATTTTAAGTGATATGATTTTTATAGTAATATGCAGTGATCGATTTTACTACACCAGAAACAACTGTTTGATTCTGGTTTGTGATTTAGCAACATTATTATTTTTGTCATCCCATTTAAAAGTTGCTAACTTACACAGGAGTTGTGAAGCAACATTATCATTAATTTGAAGTTGTGTTTTATTTGATGAATGTCCAACATTCAGCTTCTTTAAGCTGCCTGATGAGTGTCAAAACTACGCTATGAGAGAGAACCAAAACAGTTGCCCACCGGAGGGCAAAACAATCGAAGCCACAGTCTGTAACCAAGGACTGAAACACTAACAAAGAGCCTGTCGCTAGCTAAAAACATTAAATTTCTGCATGCCAAAGGATTATTTTAGCACCCTATCCAGAGAATAGGAAGTAGGCTATCATGATTAACTCAGTAATGTTCGTGTCCCTTTTCCTTTTCTTGGTTTTCTTGGAGAAATTATCCCACTGAATGGCCAGAAGTGATACTTCAATATTTACAACTATTTGATCAAATCACCAGGTAAGATCATCATTTAACCAAACACAGATCAAAACCAGGCTTTATGTAGCTTAGTTAGCTTCAACCTCTACAGTTTGTGGCCAAATTAGCAATCGCAACTTTACTACTAAATTTAATGATAATGATCAAGGCACATGGTCGCAGCTTCATGAAAGTTACATTCCACATTCCAGTAGGCCTATGACACAAGATGGCCTTAACTTAACTAAACTACGGAGGTATAGTCAGACCAAAACTGGACTTTCCAGTGAAAAATTGCTTCCCATTAATATGCTAACAGAGGGTCACCAAGTCATTTGGTTTGATTGTCTGTGAACCATCAATGTCTGAATGAAATTTTGTGCCAGTCTATTTGTTATTAATATGTTTAACTTGATCAATAAAAACTTTGATCTGCTGGTGGTGCTCGAGGAAAAGTTGGGATCACCAGTTTCAGTAGGAGTCGACAAACAAGAAGCGAAACAACAAACGGACATCCATCAAATCAAACCAACCTTTATTATTGGCTTAAACTTCCTGTTATTCTTCCGAGCGTTGGACCACTGTAGCTCGGTACCAACACGGGCCTTTTTCTTGCAGCACTTTGCTGTCTCTCTTGAAGCTGACAGTGAACAGGACTTTCTCCTGAGGTTTAACACCCTCCAGCAGCTGAGCCTCAGCTGACAGCACGCCAGTCTGCTCAATCAGGAAAAATCACAAATAGGCCTACATCTGACAGGAATGTACAATGATGAATCACTTACATGGTCACCCAATATACATGAAGACAAATATACATCTCTGCCGTGCATGTGTTACATACTGTCAACAGAACCACCCCGCTTCCCCTCAAAGGTCCGAAGGAAATTGTGCTCTAATTTAATTTGTAACAGCTTGGACCTCTTAAGTCTTGAGATCTCTCCTTCATTGTCCAGAATGGGCTGACAGGGACCTGATTATGATGTATGTGCTGTTGGTGGATTTGAGCCTTTGTGTGAATAAAGTGGTTTTGCTTTAACTGCAGGGTGCAGCACTCCTAGGGGACGTAGAAACAAAGGCAGCTGTGTAGGCAAGCTGTTTTTGTGAACCTCACTGTTTTCAGATCATGGAGAGGAAAGTTAAGGTGGCGCTCACGATATTTTTATTTGAAGTGCATGATGCAACTGTCCCAGATTCTACACATTATTTCCACGTGTTGGTATACTGTAAATTTGATTGTAAATAGAAAAGTTTTGGGTTTCATGGGACTGTAAGTGAATTGGCGGATACTTACAATCATAGAGCCAAAGATGACTCGCAAGATCTCTGATCTAAAAGCTTTTACTCTGAAACATTGATTCACACCCACAAACACAACTGTGTAGCAGGTCTCAATTCTAATGCACAGGACGGTTAAAACACACTCGCTGTCTTGTCAGAGGTCTGTGGTTGCGACCAATGTTTTGTCTTGAGTTGACCATGGTGAAAATACGCCATCCTTACTCTGTGAATTTTCTTGTAAAGGTAAACTCCAAATACTGGCTTGATCAGTCATTTCCCATTCCATTGTTGTATTAATGTCAAATATACAGAGGCATGCTTAAGATATTCAGTATGTTGAATAAACTGTTTCCATCGTCATCTGTGCTACTTGCAGAGTTCCTGTGTTTGGTTTGGTTTTCTGTATTTGATCACGTTTTCTCACTTTGAAGCATTGTTTTTTTCTAAATGCTGCACACTTGTTGTTAAATTTGTGATGTTTTCTTAATGTGCTTGTGTTTTGTCTATTTGCGTGTGTTCTCAAGCTGCGATAGATTGAGCTTTTAGGTCCTGAGAGTGGAGGGCACCAAAATGTGAGGAAATGACCCTGGACTCAGTAGTGGGAGTCTATCTGAGAAAACTCATCACATTATGTCATCGCTAAAGTTTATTTAGCAATTATCTAAAAACTCTGACTCTCTTAGTAGTTATATTTGATACTATATAAACATGTAATAACAACAAAAAGCAAAGTAATACATTTAAACATTTATCCTGTTGTATTTAGTAATAATGAAATCATTTATCTTGCGTTGTTAATAAGTTTGAATTGGCTTCTTGAACTATTTATTGGAAAGGCCTGTGTGTATCAGGAGAGCATACTTACTTTGGCACATCAGCAGGGCCTGACTTCTGTGGGTAAAAACTGTTCAAATACCAACTTGTATTATGTTGTTTTATATACTTTCCTGTGCTTTTATTGTCCATGTTTATTTGAATTTCCGCTGACTTTGTTGGCCTTTGTACTTGATTTGCTCTTTGTCTAAAGCGCACCTTTAAAATTGTTGGCAAAAATAGTCCCTCACATGGAGACATCAATGTGTTGAGAAAAGGCTTACACAAAGTTTTTACCTCTAACAGCTTTTTTACATTAAGGCATCAGCGGTGAAGGAACACAACATAGCTGGTTTTTGTCTTCTTATTCTCTATATCCCCTGTTTGTTCTTTCCCTCCATTTATAGATTTTCATCCATCACCTTTCTTTTCAACTCGCTACAAATTAGATATGATAACACAGATGCCTCAACATATTACTTGCTCTTATCTGCACAATTTTATCTGTTTTTGTGTCTACACTGCAGCCCTGCCAACCAGCCACTTTAGACTCTGCCTTATTTTGTAGCATGTCTCCTGAATGTAGACAGCCTATGTGTAGTATAGCTCGGTAATTCAGGCTCTCTTAACTTGTGAGGCCAGCATTTGCCAGACAGCTTTTGTTCCCGATCATTTTAAAATGAATGATTTCAAAGATAGCTAATCAAGACTAATGACTTTTTAACACCGGGTTTTCTCCTCAGAGGGGATCACTCCTTGCTCAGTCAACAGATAAAATTCGGCGTGAACGGTCATGCTCTGTTGACAGAGCTGTCGAGGACCTGGGCAGACACCCAACATATGGCTAAATACCCTGTTGTGCTGACGGTAATATGCTTAACACACACATGCATGCATACATGTATACACAGACTCACGCCCCCCCTCCCCAACTCTACCTACTTATTTTGGATTAGAACACCAGAAGACATGAATCACTGTGTAATTGGCCTGGGAAGCAGCAGTGGACAAAACATGCATGACAGCTCAAGTTCTGTGAAAAGACTGTTCAGTGATTGTGATGTTAGGGCAGGGCAGCTACCATTGCACCCCCAACCAACCCCCCCAAGAAAAAAGCCAGGGTTTGTAGGTTTGTATGTGCAGTATTTCACCATAAATAACTAGCTGTAGCGGCTACTTTTCAGCCAAGCTAGCAGTGTGCCTTTAAGGACTACAATGGCAGTGTCACTTTGGACGGACTGCCATTAAATTTTTTATTTGACCATTTATTTTCTTTATTTTATTATTTTAAGAAAAACACAAGAAAAAAACTCAGTTCGGCATCAGCTGTATTTTATTATTATTTATTTTGTGCCAAATGTTAGCAGGCTAAAAAGCTGAAAAAAGGTGTGAACATGATAAACATCATCCCCCGCTATAAGGGATGCCTGATTATCTTTTGTGTCTTGCTTTATGGCACAAAGCAGGAATCATTGCAGTGTTATTCAAGCATAAACAAGCAAATTGGGAAAAAACTGTGTCGCCTGTTTTTATGGTGAATGTACATGAGGAATATTTACATATTTATGTTTAAGAACTTTTCGAATAGTAGTTATAGTAGTAATATTTAGTTGATTTATGCTGATGTACGTATTCGAAGAACCTCCCACTATAATCTAAAAATTTGTATGACTCAGACATCCTGTGAATCCCTTGACAGTCTCCCAGCGCATCAGCTCTACCTTTGGCCAGTACATGCTACCTCTGGTCTTGCATCTGATGCTTCCCAGATACCGTACTCAACCACTGGCAACCCGACAACTGACGTGTGACAAGCAGAGCAACACAGACTGGTTCACTCATCTGAAAAGTATGTGCAATATAATATATGTTGAATATTTCCATGGAAGTGAAAGATTTATGATTATAATCTGAGGACAATACTCTACAGCGAGTCCTATCTTGGAGCAAATTATTGGACTCACACACATCCAGATCTCTGTCTTTGTTCACCATACATGCCATATTTCTCCAACAAAGAATGCACTGTTTTTGTGACCATGGCAGCCGCGACCCTGAATTCTCATTTCTCATTCTGATTTACATCTTCTTTCTCTGTTCCCAACCTAATCTGTTCCTCGCTTGAATTTATCCAAGTGCTTTATGTGTGGCGACGGCGGCGGCCTGCGTCTAATCCTGTCCTCCATCTAGGCCCAGTGACGGCCAGTGCTTGGAATTATAGATCTACCAGCTGTTTACAAGTGACTATCAGACCATCTAGTGAAGACTGAATGAGGACTGAAGGGTTGGGGAAAGCACCAGCAGTCTTTATTTTGGTTTAGTGGCCTCCTGTGGCCTTCTGAAATCCCCTCAAGACCAATCTTACCCCGCCTGCAATCTCTTCAGTGTTTGATTGTCTGATAGTAGTTCTGTTTATATCCTGTGTTCTCTGAAAGGTACTTTGTTCTAAACCTGTGTTGTTGAAAGCACTTTATACTCACAAACACATACACACACATACATTATAAGGCAAACCATGCAGATATACAGTGCATACAACAGAAATTAATTGCATACACGCAGATTTTTAATTTCGAAGCCTAGTAGATTTTGTGGGCCGTGCATATTAGTTAGTGTTATTTTTCACCAGATTATAATTGTTGTAAGGAACTAAAGATGCCCAACTTACTCATGAATGTACACATTAAGTATTTTATAAGTTTCTGTGCATCCACAGAATTAAACTGGTTTGGGAGCACGACTTTAATAACCCTGTGTAATTGTAATGTGATATATGGGCTGAAAATAACACGTACAATGCACACATTTTGACTTGGCTCGGCTCATTTTTATATAAACAAAAACATATGAATCAGACAATCAGAATGATATGAAAGATCCCATAATCACATCCATCAAATATGTCGTGATGATCAAAAAGTTCCTCTTTTCTGTTCCATGCCAACTGTTCCAACTCTGTAAGAGTGCCTTTATGTTGGAGACTTAATCTTTCTGTTCAGGTTATGTTTTTGGAAAAACATTTTAGACATTTTGCTTTGCTGGTAGCATTGGTTCCAATCACTTTTGTATACTTATAAATTAAGATACATATAAAAAATAGTATCTCAGCAACTTCATAATAAGAAACAAAAAACACCAAACTAATTAAACTAACAAAAAAACACATTAAGATTAAGGACAGAAAGCCCTCCAGTGGAGAGTGGAGTGTAGAAATAATGAGCTTTAGAAAGATGTGACATTATTTTAGTGCAACAAAGTCTGCAGAGGGAGGAAGTCAGGGTCAATGGAAGGGTCAAAAAACGTCACAAACATCGGAGTTAAAGATATAATATGTAGCATTTTTGCATTAATTATGTCTAAAAGCGTGTATTCCTTTCTTATATATTTTATTGAATTGTGTATTACATTATTCCAAATGCTTCCAACAACGTTCAAACTCAGAGAGAAATCCACAATTGTATTCAAGAAAACGGCGAATTTTCATTTGGTCACCTGTTGCTGGCTAAGCCAACATCTCGGAGAGACTCAGAGTGAGGAAGAAATTCAGTGAACGTGACTAAACATAACAGGAATAAAACTTTAAAACATGACACCTGTGAACCTTTTTGGCTTGAGTCACTTTAAATTTTTTATTGGCAATGGCGGTTGTGTAACAATGAAGACAACAACTCCCATGATCCCACAGTACGTACATTTTTTGTTGTGTTATTATTGAGAGACCCAATAGTGACAGATGCTACAAACTTTGCATTTACCACGAGAGATCGTTTTAATTTCTCGTTACCACGACAGCTGTTATTTCCTTTTAACCGTGACCACCCCGTACATATTACCAAGTTGTTATTATTGTAATAATAATGGAAACCTAACCAGAATGTTTAACCTTAACCAAGCATTTATTTTCATCCAAACCATGATCTTTCACTAGACCTACTAACCTTTGTCATGAGACTGCATGGTACAGCTCAGCTTGACTCAACTCACTTATGGTACCAGGTACTTTTGTCAATTTCATTTTTCACCTCACCGCCTCAATGAAGGCAGGATTCTCAGCTGGTCATCATAGCGCCACGACTTGAATCTGCTGTGATATCATCTTCAACATGACACAATCACACAAACACAGGAACAATGGAGGATACCGACAGAATGGTGGACTTGTTTACTGGTATGTGGCTGTGTGTCACAACATGGAGACAAACTTTGTGTGAGAAAAGGCTGAAGGCAGCAAGACAAAAGACTCAGGAAAACCGGGTACAATCCACAAGTCTTTCTAGTGGAAAACCAAAAAAGAATGGTTCAGAAAGAAGTTGAACCGTCAGAGTAAGCAACCAGAATTTCTAACCACCACACCCTTATCAGATCTAATAACATACCAATAAATCAAGGAGGGAGTATATGATTTTTAACTTAATTCACATTAGCGTGTCCATGCCCCGAAAGTCTCCCATGACTAAACGTGCCTTCAAAAACCCTACTGTGCTCTGAATCTATACACTCATCAAAATCTCTCACCAGCTCGTTCCCTGTGCACCCTGATGTGTAGCGGGGGAATAGTGTGTAGATTTGAAGTCTCAGTGGGGTACTGAGAGATCAGCATGTGCTTGTCCCGGTTCACATCTATTATAAGTCCACTCATGGCTCCCTGAGGGAGGATTTTGCAGGGGAAAGCTAAACTATACCACCCAAGGTAGTACCACAACCTTTGACCTATGTGGCATCCTTCTCTGGCTGTCAAATCATGTGACCTGTCTCACCACAGGAGGGAGTCACGGCTCAGTTCTTTCTCAATGCAGCGTTTTATTGTACTTTAGCAGCATGGTGAGCACTTTGAGTGATTTGTTTACAAATTGATCAAATCTGCACCCAAAAATTACACTGTAAAATGAGGCCTCTGTTCAGTTTGCTCACATACATACAGTATAATGTATGAGAGTGTCTATGTGTGTATTTTTGAATTGGTCCTTGTGGACAACAAATGTTTCTGTTGAGAAAAGGGATTTCCATGTTATGAATCATGTTTCACCAACAGGGCCAGTGGTCGATGTATTTCACGTGTTGTCAGTTTAACATCTGTAATATAAAGCTGTCAAGCCATCAGTCGTGAGAAATTTTCTCATGATTGATGTGTGTGTGTGTGTGTGTGTGTGTGGGGGGGGGGGGGGGGGGGGGGCGGTTGTTATTTTTA
>JBBPCS010001842.1:0-14412 GCA_037974645.1 Hollardia meadi
AATGGGTGAATGCCTACTTGTAGTGTAAAGCGCTTTGAGTGGTCAAGCTGACTAGAAAGGCGCTATATAAATACAAGCCATTTACATTTAACAAGTCGTGCATTACAATAAGTATTTTTACTGAGTACATTCATTCACACTGAAGCTGCCCAGTCGAGGCTGCAGCAGCGCTGAGATCCCAGAACACCGAATGTTGTGGGCACAGAATATATTTAATGTCTCTTATAGCTGAACCAGCAGACCAGCCAACATTGGTGATGTAAGGTTATGGGCAGGGGTCACGTACCATCTAATGGTGCAGCTAATACATGATTAATGATTGACACAGAGAGACAGAGAATCAATTATGTAATGACTTATTTATGTGATTCCATCTGGAGATGAATCTACTTCGTTTCGTCTCCCAGTTCTCAGATACAAAACAGTGAAGTTAAACCTGATGTGTGGATTGTTGGACTCACCTGTCGTGCCGCAGCGCTCTCATATCAACAAACACAGTCGTGGGGTCGGGTCCTGAGGTGCCCTGAGAAACACCAGCGACAACAGTTAACACTGCAGCCTCACACAACGTCTTTTTATACAACCACTACCATTGGAAAACTACTGCTGCTTCTACTCCTACCTGCTACTGCTCGTGCATTAGTGCTCACAGAGACTTCACAGCAGAGGAAAAGCTTAAGAGCAAAGACGGGATCCCACAAAACCCTCTACAACATTTACAAAATGATGGGAGAACAATGTGGGAGAGACAGCGGAGGGAAATCAGCAAAACAAAGGTTAAAGTAAAAACAAATGTACCCCAATGTTAATAAAAGAAAGCTTTCTAGAGTCAGATTCCACTTGATCGACATGCAAACAGAAAGTCACAATGAAACCAGGAAAGAGAAGTGACGCCGAGCCAGCGGGGAAGTAAGATGGAAGACAGAGGTGAAACCTTGAGTGGCAAAAACAAACAAATCTACCCTGAAAAAAATATAAAATCCAGGAGGATCGATTAAGTTTGTCTGAGCTTCATATGTTGTAGAAATCAGCTGTTCTGCTACATGTGAGCGAGAGCAGAGAGAAAAAGAAAGAGATAAAGGACCCCCGTTCTCTTCCTCCACCATCCCTCCATCCTCTCTTCTCTCTCAGAGGTGATTCAGGGTAAACAATCTTCTTCAAAGAGCCCACCACCAGACACAGCGGCATGCTGGGAGTCAGAAGCCCACACCCAGAGCACAAAATGGCAGATAGCATCATCTCCACGAGGAGGCTAAATAGAGAAATGTCTCTGAAACTCCACCTGAAGAATATTTACCCATTTATTGGCAAAGTGGTAACACATTTCTTTTGTTATCACCATTAATCTACTGTAAAACCCTGGTCACACCAGGAAGTAGCACCACAAAATGTATTTTTACATCCTTGTGGGTGGGGCCAACCACAGATAGCCGTCAGCTGCTAACCTAACGATAGTTGCTACCACAGGAACCTTTGGAGACCAGGGTCTAAATTAAGTTCCTGGAACATATTTTACCCCACAAATAAGCCCCTGCTCAAAGGGGGTAGTGCTTTCCAAAAGAACAGGAACTTTGGGGGGCGGGGCTTGCAGCGCTGGACATACACAACTTGCAGGAAGCCGCAAACCGGTTTGTTTTTGTTCGCTGTGTTCCGACACATCAACATGGAGTTACAGAAGGAAGCATACGACAGATAGATCGACGATGATCGATCGACTTTTTGAAGTGTTGTTTATTTTATCAAACATGCTGGTGTGACCAAACTGACTCCAGCGCTTGTTGTCTGAAGGAGAAAAGCTGCAAACTTTTCAACCCTAAAAGAGACTCAAAATCTACATTTTCAGCGGAGTAATCCTTCAAAACTGATCTAAAGCCAGCTGATGAGTGACGTGCTGACAAGCAGTGGGGGTGGAGGCGGTGGGTGGGTGGGTGGGGTTGATGGTGGTTCCCTACCTGGTCGGCAAGCTTTCCCAGCCTGTGAGGCTACAGCAGCAGAGAGGGTTGGAGGAGGAGGGAGGAGGAGGAGGAGGAGGGTGGAGACAAAACCAAGTATGAGATATGTGGGCGGGGTTATGATTAAAACAAGGAAGGAAAGAAGGAAAAATGTCAAAATGGAAAACTCAAAGAAACAAAACAGGCAAAATTGTTCAGGCAAATGTTAGTTTAGTCGTTAAAGCTGCCAGAAATCATTTGGTTAGTTGAAGTTACAGAGTCATTGTGTAATATTAGATGTTTGGTGTAACATTAGTGTATATCGACTCTGTTAATTCAAGTTATGAGCCATGCGTGTTCTGTACAACGACACTGTACTGCTGACTAAATTAATCTGTAATGTTTCAAAACTCTTTAATTTCTTTCATATCCAAAAAAAGGAATGTTTGAATTTAATAGAAACCTGGAGATAAACTGAATTATCTAGAACAGATCACAAGAGATGATTTTAATCTCCTTTCTTTGGGTTTTAAGAACAAAGGGAAAAACAAGTTATCTGGTCCACTTAATGTGCAAATCATAGCTGAAATGTAAAAGCAATATGATCAGCTTGAAATGGAAGGATGAAGCTGATCCAGAGAGACATACAGAGAAAAAGCTGAATGTCTCAAAAAATTGGTTTGTTTGGATGAAAGACAAGAAAAGAATGACTGCGGCTTTAATTTTGATGTTTTGTCGGAAACACTCTGCATCTGCAAGACGTGTATTCGCTCAATTCTTAAGACAGAAATTAACGGGTTTCAAGTTCCCAGGAGTTGTGAAAATCATTTAACTGATAAACAGCGCTGTAAACTTTCAATGCAGTGCAAAGCAAGACAAACATATCTGCAGTTAAATGGTTTCTCTGCTTCAGCAGAGTCCACTGTCCCTGAAAGCACCACGCCAAGACTTTCCTGTCTGCTCCCTGCACGTTCTGTAACAGTGTCTGACCTCGACTTTGACGTTTTGGTAAAACCCAGAGATATAAGTTTCATCTCTGCGTTTCTAATACAGAGGTAGGTGCAGGACATGTTTAGCCTAGCTTAGCACAAAGACTGGAAGCAGGGGGAAACTGTTAGCCTCCGTTAATACAGACCATGGACACCTTCCAATAGCTCTAAGGCTCTGTCCCGTCCTGAGTGATCCGATCACAAGTGGACAGCTCTAAGTCCAGGCGTGGAGACGCATTGAGGACGCATTTGAGATCCGATCGCTCAGACCACATTCTGAGGTGGTCTAGACCACATGGGGCCACATTGGTTCAGCAGTCTGAGCGTGAATGTGTCCTGGGCCACATTGAAAGACTGCCTACTCAACTGACGTCTTCTGGAACAAGCCCCAACAAAACTTAATAAACTCAATGAAACATCTGCAGCAAATTCTAAATCCCTCTTGAAAATTTGGCATTAAATGCAACTCATGAAGTTGTTTCTTTGCTTGTAAAAAGTATCAGTTTGTCGCGGCATCACTGTACCAGCCTGTCTGCTAATTCTGTTGTCTTTACCCAAGTATGACCAAGCTAAAATGTTGGGGGTTTTTTACCTGTAATTTACATTTCAGACTAAAAGACATTTAGCAAATACAAAATACCTGCTAGCAAAGAGCTCCGCTTCGGCTAACTTCTCCAACAAACAAACAAAACAAGCAGCTGTGGTCGACATCAGCTGACGAAACAACAAAAACAGCCGGTTTTCTCATTTGCGAACGCACAATTTCAGTTGTGAATCCAGCCAGAAATGTCCTCGGTCTCGGCCACAAAGCGAAGCAGAACCAACCCGGAAACAAAGAGGTGACGGTCAGACTGACCTGCAGGCAGATTGCCAGGTTGACCCTGCAGCCGAAGGAGGTGCTGACGGCTCGAGGGTGGAGTCCCAGGTCCTTGAAGAGTTTGGAGAAGGACTGCGTCAGGGCCGTCCTGGGACGCTCCTCCGCTACAACCACACAGGTCCTCACCCGAGACAAGTCCAACCCTCGAGACTGAAGGGGACGAGAAGGACGCACAATGACTGAGACCTTGTCTGTGTTTGGTGACATTTAGTATCTGTCATCTGTTCCCTTTTATCTTTTCCTTCTTAGCCTCATCTGGTTCCTTGTTAGTGCAACAAGGAGCGCCCCCGCCCCCCCCCTTTACCTTCAGAGCGTCGGTCTGCAGGCCGAGGCCTTTGGTGCAGAGCTCCATGACGCTGTAGGAGCAGAAGGTGTCTCGGACTTTGTACTGGCTGACGGCCGACAGCCAGAGAGACGGGTTCACCTCCAGCTCGGACGGAGGGATCAGGATGGACTGGTGACCTGAGTACACACTGCAGAGAGACCAGACAGCTGTGACAGTGTGGAGTCACCGTGTTGTTGTTGTTGTTGTTGTTGTTGTTGTTGTTGTTGCACTAATAAAAATAATTCACCAAGTCTAAACCTGTAAAGTCATCTAGTAAAGTACAAGAAACCTTTAAAGCATCTTCTGGTGGTTCCCAACCAAGGGACCTCTTTTCTATCATTTAGTAAACTGACGACCTCTAATTAAGTGATATATTTTATATTATAGTCAATATATAACAATAACCATAAAGGACAACTGATAAGCTGCACTATTAACCCAAACACTGAACACAATAACTGTATGAAAGTTTGTGTAAAACAGTCGATTTGGATCTCTATTATGTTTTTGTTAAATCAAACATACTTCTAAGCTTATTTTTTGATAAATTCAGTGTTAGCCATTGTTCTATTGTCTGTTTATGGCCCTGTGAATAGAGATTTGTTTTAAGTTTATATATTAAATAATAATCTATACTTTAAAGACAATAATTAAATGTAGGGGCTTCAATGTACCTCTGCAGAGGGCACCAGGCCTTTATTGGAAGCAGGCTTATATTATTTATTTATTTCTATTTCTCGATGTTTTATATTTGGTCTTAAATTAATATGAAGGTCTCCTTGTTTCCTAATCTGATCCCATTTTATATAGTTTGGCACACACACACCCACAGCAACCGAAATACAACATTAACACTTAAGAGGACAAATCCAGAACTGTTGAAAATAGCATGTTTATATTGTTAAATGTATCAAATCAAAGTGATAGAAATGTACATTATTAATGTTTACTCAATACAAAACGGGCACCAGGACTTTATCCACCCTTGGTTTTTTCCCCCGGCCTTTATTTGGGGTAGGACTTTATTTGTTCATGTCAATCACAACCCCGGACATTATTAGATTTGACTTCAGGCTTTTATTTAAGGAAATATGGTATATGAATGAAATACTGAGATATAGGCCTACTGTTTATTCTCTTTAAAAAGTTTTCGTATAGCCCCTAGAGGTGGTCGGGACCCTCATGTTGGATCTTCAAAACTTCCTGTTTGACTCCTTCCTCTGAATCTACCCTCCCTGACTGGAGTGGATATTTAACACTAAATAGTGCCTTTTCACTGGGATTCACATTCGCCTGCTTTCATGCGTGTGTTTGTTTGTCTGACCTGCAAAGGCACCAGAGGACGAAGCCCAGGCCGCAGTACGGGTCCAGGCAGATGGCGACCTCTCTGGACGGGTACAGCTCACACTGCAGCTTGATGGAGCGGCAGAAGGCACTGGTGGCTGTGTGAGACATCTAAAGAGAAGACACAAACATTTTATTTTTTTATTTATTCAGTTTATTTCTCAGAGACTGCACATATGGATAACTATCACTGTAAATATGCAAGAGTTTTCATCTGTAGTCCCCGGCCAGGTGGGAGGTTGGCAACCTAAAATCAAACATGTTTAACCAATAGGACACTCAGTAAAGGTACAGTCATTAATACACGTGTTCAGTCCGATAATCTACATTTTCAAACAGAAAAGTGGATCAGTGATCCATTTTCCTGCACTCAAGAAATGATTTGAGGTAAGAAGAGTCAAGAAAATACCGTTTATAATGTTAATGTTGTGATTTTAACGATAGTTTGTTGCGGGGAAACAATAAGACCGCACCACCCCCCCCCAAAAAAAAAAATTTTCACTGTCTGAAATAAAAAAAATTTGACTTTATTAGAAACTGGAGAACTGTTGAACTGACAAACTAAGTCCAAAGGAAAAAATACAAATTAATAAATAAATAATAAATAAATATGAAACCGATCAAACTAACCGTAAAAAATGTGGTGATTTTTATTCTTTGAGTTATTATTTTCCCTCAGAGTCATTGATTCTGGTGGAGAAGTTGACTGGTGGAGGCTGCACAGCCATCTGTGATTCCCTGATTTCATCTGACTTTGATTTTATTCCACTTATGACTTTTTATATTGTTTTTCTTTTATTTCTTTTGTCTTTTTTAGTAAATTTTAGAATTGTATTTTCACATTGCTGTGTTTTTGTTTTGTTTAATTTGTTCCTCGTTTGCGATGTGAAGCACTTTTTGTTTTGATAAGTGCTGCTATATAAATAAAGATTATTATTAGTAGTAGTAGTAGTAATTGGCCGAATGGATTAATCAGTCTACCTCTACTAGAAACGAATGGGGATATTCTCTGTGCACTTTTGTGATCTTTCCTCTTTTGAACAGAAATTCTCGACAGGAGCTAAAAATGATTAATGAACTAGAAATGTGTCCACGTCTCGCTCTGATTAGCATCACAAAACTGGAGCTACGAGGAGGCTCAGCGTGCAGCAGTGACCAGATGAACTGACCGCCTTGTTTTTCCCGATTGTGTTTTGGCACGCTGTAGCTTTAATACTCCAGCGCTGACTGATCCGCTCATTAAGAACACAGATTAAACATAATGGACGGGAAATTTACCAGCACATGAGAAAACACGCTGCTATTGTTTCCTCCTGGCCTGCTTTCCTTTCCGCTGATTATTGTTTGTCAAAGTGTTCCTTAATGAGGCTTTTGTGTTTCTTTTAATGGGATTATGATGGAAAATGACGTCGCTGATGGTGTGAACACCGTCAGAAGACATATGAAGTTACACTGAATCGTTTTTTCAGATATACTGTAGAACGACCAGCTAATGAACGAGGTTCAGAACCGATTTCCCCCGTTAAGAGACAAACAAATATTTTTTTTAAGGTTATGACATGAAATGTATCTGCGGTCGCTAACGGTGAGACTAACTGATAAAATGTCGCTCGGAACACTTAACAGGAGTCAGGAGGTTAGAATCAGAACCCTGATCTGGTTTTTATCTGTAAAATCTGGGTCCAAATAATAGAACAACCTGAGTGGTCTCACTTCATGTAAATATGGGAAATACAGCCGAAGAATCTGAGTTTTTATAGACCTTCAGAGTTTCACTTTCTAACAAAACTGTTCAATTATTACAAGATAATAACAAAAGGCTGCTTAAAATGTATCGTCTGTAAACAGATGAATCTCTCTGTGAGCGTCTGTAAGCAGAAACAAAAGGATGGATGAGAGACCAGGTGAGAAAAGGTCTTCTTTAATAGATGTTGGCTTCAGTGGGTTCAGCGCGCGCACACACACACACACACACACACACACACACACGTGCAGCAGATGAATCGAGGCAGAGAAACAATGAGTTTCAGGACAGGATGCAGGTTTGTTTCGCTGCAGCAGGAATCAATAGCTGCTTTAATCTTTAAAATGTCACCTCCATCTATCTGCACACCTCCAACACTCCACCGCACAGTAGATCTGAGACTGGTGACTAACGTGTTTTACTGAGTACACACAGAAACATGCAGGCATCTCCTGGGTCGTGGTTTCAGTATCACAGCTTTGAAATTCTGACGTTTAATCTGTGTTAATCAATCAGTCTAAGATCTTCAAAAGTCATTTACAATGTGCTGCCCCCAACTGTCCAATCAGTGTAAATGAGATGGTCTCTTCACACACACACAACAAAAAATAAATATTGAAGATATATAAAAATTTAAAGACAACTTCAACAGTTTGGCAAAAAAAACTGTTAGCACACGGCAACTTTGTTAGCTTAAAAAAAATGAGTTCTTTGAGCTAAATGTTTGTGTTGGAAAGTGTGCTAATACAGCTGGCAAATTAGCGTGCAGAGTAACAACTACTAAACATGCTAACGTATAAAACATGTTACATTAAGAGTCCTAAAGGCTACATGCTAAGTGCCAGCATGTTTATCATGTTATCAATTCAAACTGGACAACATATAGCCATTGAATGCTAATGTTAGCATATTAATATGTAGAATACCGTGATTAGCGGTTTCCTCACGTCTGTCAAACTTTGACGGGATTTTGGACTTCCTGTTTGAGGCCCAGTGTGTGTGTGTGTGTGTGTGTTTACCTTGACTCCAGCGAGCATGCCAGTGGTGGAGACACTGAAGTCCAGGTAGGCCAGGGTGTCGGGGTTGGACGGTTTATACAGCAGAGGAGGTTTCTTCTTTGGTAAATCGTCTAAAAACAAAAATCGACCTGGTTCCATCACGTCCAGCCAATTACATCCATCCAGGATTTATTACTTTTATTCAATGTTTTTGTGTTTCTGTAAATGTTTCTGCACCGTACGGTCTATTAAACATGAGCTTCTTCAGGTTTAGTGGTGCAGTCATTTTAACAAAGCTTTGTAGGAACAGTATAGAAATACTTCACAGTCTTTGTAGTAAGAGATGAACAGAGAACATGTAGAACACGTATGTTACATGTCGATCAGAAATAAAGGCCTTTACACGTCGGGAGTGCTGTTTTTGTGTGCTGAAAAAGCTTTAGCATCACGAATAAAGGCATCAGCCAATCACTTTGTGCGGAACGGACGTCACGTCACAACTCCTAACGACAACGATGGACCTGTTGAGTGTTATATGACAAAGAACACAAAAACTATAAAGAAAATGTGACAAAAGTGAGTCTCTTCAAAGCCACAGAACCGTTCCGTTAGCTTGTTTAGCATCTTAACGAACCCTCCTGGGGCTCTGCAAGCTTTTCCCATCAGTCCATGTCCTGTGTGTCTGTGGCAAATAGATTAATTATTTTTATTTTAATGTGATAATATACCCGTGTGGCACATTTGTTACTCACACGCGATTATTTAGCTTTTTCGTGTCGTTTAATCGTCCTGTGGCCGGTGTTTAAAGGCCTTAACAGTGTGGATGATTTTGTGTTCAACTTGTTTATTTTTTTATCATAAGTATGTTTTATATATTGTATATTTATGATTATTAATGTCTGGGTTGATGTAGCAGTGTGTGTGTGTGTGTGTGTGTGTGTGTGTGTGTGTGTGTGTACCTGTGTCCAGGACAGGAGGCCAGGTCCGGACGTCCACGGCGGCCGAGGCCTCCTTCGACCTCAGCAGTTTACAGATGAGCTGTGTGGTCATCACACACACCGAGCGGCTCACCTGCAGATACAGAGCAGGTTACATTATACCTGACTGTTAGCCGACAGTGTGGAGTGTGACACAAAACCGTTCAACTCAACCTCCGACATCACTTCCTGCCTATAACGAATAATAACGAGGCTCGTCGTTATTCACAGCTCGTTCATTCAGTCACTTATTTTTCTAGACTGTTGAGTCCTTCACCTCTTCAATCCATCTTTTTGTTTATTTAGGAGTTGAACACGAGTGTCTATTTGTTGAGCAGGGGTGTGTCCAGAAGGGGGGGGGGAGGGGGCAGACCAAGCGCCACCCCTTCATCCTAAAGCATGATTGGCTGTCTGCCCAGGTGGTGACGGGACCTCAGCTCAAAACTTTTCCTTTTTACGTAGCTGACTTTTGGACGTAGAATTTGTTTTTGAGTACTTAAAGAATAAAGTATTTTATTTATTTATTGTATTTTTTTTTGGTCCCACTCTGTTATGTTGTGATTGATTGGATTTTATTTTTATTTTTTAAATGCCCTTATTGTAAGTCGTTTGGATAAGAGTCGACTAAATCAATGTAATGTAATGTAAAATAAAAATTTTTTTAAATTCAACCACAGGAATATTAACTGTAATCACTGTAATGTTGGTTATTAAAGTAAATGAGAGCGTGTGCGTGGCTTCGAGGTGCTGAAAGTGTCATAAATATCATCATTTAGGACTTAAATGTGTCTTTAATGTACAGACAGAGAAAAAAAGAGTAATAGTAACTCATTTAAGTGATTAAAATAACAGGTGCAACCTAATACAGCATCAGGGTTTTATTATTTGAAATATTTAAACACTTAAAACAGTTTTTTCTACTCATTTCTTCTGTTTCCAATCAGTTTTTTTAAATGTTCAGGATAATATTCAAACACGTGACTGGAAAATAACTTTTAGTTTTCTCTGCTGTGGATTCAGTGAATGTAATTGATTTCTGGATATTTGAACTTTAAGACATTTTATTGATGTAATATTGTAACTGGTACAACATGAGACAACATGCAGAAAGACAAAGACATCAAAGTGTTTTTACCTCCACGATCATCTTGACGGTGGGCAGCGTGGTCGCGATGTTCTGTGGGTGAGGCGGTCGCACCGTGATCGGAACGCACCCGGCGTAAAGGCAGCCGTAAAACGCCACGATGAGGTCGATACCTGGAGGATAAGGGTGAGGAAAGAGAGAGGAAGAGAGGTAAAGGGAGGAGTAGGAAGGAAGGAGAGAGAAAGGAAGAAGACAAGGACAGGAGGGTTATGGAAAGAGAGCAGGAGGGAGTGAAGACGAGAGGAAGGGGGAGGCCAGGAGAAAAGAAGGAAAAGAGAGATGGGCAGCATAAATAGATGAAGAAATGCAGGGAGATGGGAGGAAGTGAGAGGAGAAGGTGGAAGAATCAAAGAAGGAGGACAGAAAATAGGAGAGGAAAGGAGGGATGAAAGTAGAAGACACAGTCACACATCCATCCCGACGGAGGCGAGGAGGTTAAGTATTGAGCGGCGGTCTCTGGAGGCCGTTAATTGAACGCTGCTGCTCGTGTCGGGGAATTCGTCCCGCATGGCTGCGTCCGTCCTGCCGTGATGGACACGAGGCTCCGTGTCTCGGAGGGAAATTACAAATCTTTCCCTCAATTTCTTCCCTGCGGCGCTCTCTCTTCGATCCGCCGGCCCGGCTGAGCTGCTCTGAATATCTTTCTCGTGTCCTTCCTCATGTAAAAACATCCAGAATGTGTCCTTGTTTACAAGTTAAAGGATCATTAAATAGTTCGGCCACGTTTTTAAGTCAATTTAGTCCAAATCATGAATACTCAATAGTCTCTATAATTATTGTTTGTTCTGTCATTTAAAGCCGCAATTTCAGACACTGCTCTAAATTAACTTCATGAAGCAATGAAACCAAAAATCCAAATATTATCATTTCAACAGCGTCAGTTCCCAACATTTACTGAAAACCCACCCACACTATCTGTGCCCACACTGCAAAACGTGGGGGGCGGTCCCTGACCTGCACATAAAGTCTCTATAATATAAGAAACGCAACCTAAAGTTATAATAAACAAACTCATTTTAAAAGTCAAAGATACATATTTTTCATATTTATCCATCCAGATAGTTTTGGATATCTTTAAATATGCATCTTTGATTTTGGGGTGAACTGTCCCTTTAAACTTAAACTGAATATCCAAATATATTCTCATAATATTTAACATAAAAAGCTGAATTAAACCATTTCTTTTAACGGCTAACGACACATGTATGTGATGCATGTGGGACAAGTCATTTCAACTGTATTTTTTAGAAATCATTCATTCATGTGTTTATTTTCAACTGCACAATAAAAAAAATAGCTCTTGTCTAATGTTCAAAGGGTTTCCCCAAACTGTTGGAAGAAAATATCGTATGCTGCAACAATAAGAGTCACATTAGTGCTGCTATATTATGGGTTTAGAACCATTTAGTGATTTTCTGCACTGTAAAAATTTAACTAGCAATTGCTCGGCAGAATCAGCTTTTATTTTGAAAAATTCAACGATGTTTTCCTTCCAATTTGAGATTTTCGGAAGCGATGCCTTCACTGTCACAATAAAGACATACGCAAGCTGATATCATCGCACAAAAACAGCTTCACACTGATCTGAAATCAGTGTTTACCTGGAGGGTAGACCAGTGCGACGTGGTCTCCGTCCTGCAGGTGGCCCCGTTCGGACAGCATGCCGGCGATCTTCTCCGCCCTCTTATGAAGCTGAACACAAGTCAGAGAGCCGGCTATCGTACCCTGGAGGACGACACACACACACACACACACGCACACACACACACAGAAAGATCAATCAATCAGCAGATGTCATGTCACATTTTCCGTCGCCGCTTCTCCGTGTTGAACAGCTGTAACCAAACCAGTGGATCATATTGCCATTATGCAAACTAACACCACCGTCACACACAACCAGTTCACACACAGTCTCATCTATAAACTGCATAATAATAATAATAACAATAATAACAACGCCTTTTCTTTTTCATACCTGATGATGCTGGACAACATTCTTTCAGATAAACACAGGAATAAAATCTGCAATTCTGTCTTTTTTCCTTGTTCACAAATAATATTACAGTGAGATTAATATCAGAAAACTTTATTAGAAACTGAAGGTTTGATTGTGTTTGATTAAGAACTCTAATTTAAGGTATCGTATATCGTTGGCTCCAAACACCTACATCAATGTGTGTGTGTGTGTGTGTGTGTGTGTGTGTGTGTTGTGACGTCTTACCCTGGAGTTGAGCAGTGTGTACAGGACGTGGTCTGGAGTGGTCTGGGCTCTCCACTGTAATACCTCTGACAGGAAGAGGAACTGAAAACACACACAAACACAGGAACAGTGAGACTGGGTGCCCACACACACACACACACACACACACACACACACACACACACACACACAAAGACGCATCCAGTCTTCTAATGTCACACCGTATCACTTACTGCAAATAGACGTATTTATTTGACTCCAGACCTATTTTGAAACCTATAATCATGAGTTTTGACCTGAAGTCATGTGACTTGATGATGATTTGAGTGAATGTTTTGTTGAGCTCCACTGTGAGGACACTGAGGCTAACGTGAAGCTAGCTGTTGATGGTCAGTGAACGCCTCCTGTTACGCCACAACATGTGCGTGTGGAGGCCTTGAAGGCGCCGAGTAACAAGAGTAAAGTAACTAGTACTTTTGCTGTAAAGTAATGCGATTACTTCTTTTAAAACAATATATAATAATAATAATAACATAGTTTCTTGGAAATGAAGCTGCAAATTCACTCGTTTTGAGCCTCAATAATCTTTTTTTTTAAAAAGCTCAAAATATTTGAAAGTTTAGGAGCTTTGTTGAGATTCTGACAGTGAAAAGTGATAAACTGAGATTTTTGGCAGCTCAGTGACTCGCAGCGTGTCGGGTGCACTTCATTTGGAAGAGGACGGAAGTTGGAGAGGTGAGTCGACTTTACAGCAGCAGAGACGAGAAGCGAGAGAGACGGGAATTAGAAAAGGGAGAAGAGAACAAATGAAGAGAGAGCGAGTTTGTTTCTGGCCTCATGAATTTTTCAAGGTTTGCTGCAGAGTGGCGAATCTCAGGGAGTGTAATTCAAGTTACGATTTGTTCTGTTATTTATGTGTGTGTGTGTGTGTGTGTGTGTGTGTGTGTGTGTGTCAGCGCATGATGAGGATTCGGCTGTCAGAGTCTTAACCCAACAGCCGCAAAGCTAACGGACCTCTGCTCCGCGCCACACTGCGTTTGTCACGTCTGACAGGACGCCGGGAGCGCTTGATTTGTACTACAAATTTCACCAACCGGGACCGGCTGTGAATTATTCTGCTAGAAAAGCTTGTGTGTGTGTGTGTGTGTGTGTGTGAACCTTTAGTTCCTCCAGCTGAGAGCTGAAATAAGCGTGATTCTTTTCTGTTTCATGCAGCTGCAGAACAAACTGGGTGAAACTGATGGTTGAGATTTAGATCTGGTTTTCTGATCAACAGAGCTAAAAAGGGGTTTGATACTTTGCTTAAAGGCACTTTGGCAGTTAAGCCGTCAAGTTCTACGGTCATATAAACAATATTGTGTGTGATGAGGGAAAAGCCGATGGAAGGAAGCTGAACGTCTAAATATGACTCGTTGGTCAATCGTTGGTCAATCAGAGCTTGTTTGCTGCAGCTGGAAGTGACCAAACGGACCAAAACAATGATCCAAAATAGGCTAAAATGCTTTGTAGAACTGAGGGGAACTGCAGATTTGACCTTTCACATTATGCATAGCCATTTAATTTATTGTTAACAAAATATTGATTAGTGCAGCTTTAAGATTTTCAAATTAAAAAGTCTAAACACGACTTGACCTTCGTTATATATTTTGTTGTTCAAACCCAGAGAGATCTGTAATTTTATTCAAGGTAATGGTGCGAGTCAGAGGGTGAGGACTGTCAGTGCCCGACCTTTACCGACTGCACATGTGCAAAAGTGCTCCTGTCAGTAAAAGGTTGCCTGTTCAGAATTATTGTACAACTAGAATATCACTCAGTAGAGCTCATACCTCCACCAAGGCCCAACAGCCCTCTTATTTAAGCCTTAGCACCAACTGCAGCAGCTG
>JBBPCS010001843.1:0-14411 GCA_037974645.1 Hollardia meadi
TGACTGCAAAGGATTTTCATCCAAGTATTAAAAACAATCCTTATATTTATAATTATGTTAGTTTGTCCAATTACTTTAGAGCCTCTGAAAATGGGGGACTATGCATAAAAATGGTTGTAATTCCTAAATGGTTAATGCGATATTTCTGTTAAACCCCTTGAATTAAAGCTGAAAGTCTTCACCTCAACCACATCCTGATTGCTTCATTTTAAATCCATTGTGGTGGTGTACAGAGGCAAAATTACAAAAAAAAATGTGTCACTGTCCAAATACTTATGGACCTGACTGTATAATGTGCATGCCAGGTAAGCATAGTGTACATTTCCATCACTTTCATTTAATAAATTCAACAATATAAACATGGTATTTTCAACACTTGGTTGTTCTGGATTAAACATATTAAGTGTTAATGTTGCATTTCAGTCAAAGGGACACCAGGGAAAATGGGACCAGATTAGGAAAAAAGGAGGCTTCATCCTAAAATATGATCAAATATACGTATCAAACAGAGGGAATTTGAAATAAAGGCCTGTCTCTAATATAATATTGTGATGGATTTATATATGAAGTACATAAATAAAATTGACTTGAATTAACAACTGAAATCACATCTAGTCATCTGGTTTTGCAGTGTTTTTCAAAAACTGATGATTGACAGCAGCTGGCAGGCTGAGCTCCTGCAGGGGAGCATCAAAGCAAACTACCTTGTGCTGCAGTGTCATAAGCAGACAGTGTGTTGTTCGTGTTGAAGAGTCAGGGCCACAGCAGAGTCTAAATGGACGGAATGATACTTTTACAGTAAGTAAGTACAAGCCTTAATATTGACAAGGTGTTTTTGTTTCTTAGCGCTCGTCTTTAATCTTCAGTCGCTCTCACTGCCGCTCTCCGAGTTCACATAACAGCTCTCCTCTCCAGTGTTCTCCACAAACCACAGACCTGGAGACCAAACCACGAAAAAATACAGACATCTCTTCAATCCAACTTTACAGCCATCAAAGACTATACTTCATGGTATTTTCCAGCTTAAAAAGTGTGCTTCTTACCATTCGGGGTTCTGTCTTCATCCTCTTCAAAGTGCTCCATGTCGTAACTCACAAAAATATTCTGTGAAAAGAAATAAGCTCATCCTTGTTTTTTCCCCCACTTTGGTGAGGTTCAAAATTAATTCTGGAAAGGATCTCAAATATACAACACCACCAAAAATGGCCAAAAAGGATATTTATTTAATGAATTTAAAAAAAAGATTGTAATTGTACAGTACCTTATTCCTGAGGAATCTTTCCCAGTGTCCCTGCTGTTGTTTTACCAGTTTTAGGACTGGCTCATTGGACTTCATTTCCCAGCAGCAGCGCTCAGCAGCGACTCTGGTTTGAAGCTCCAGGTCGGCTCTGTAGGTCCGTCCGTTCACTCTGCCACTGAACACAATCAATAGAAAAAGAGCGTCAATCTGATCACAATGGGGAGACGCCAGTGTTTGTTTCTTTACTATGCTGCACACACAGTTATCTAATTTTGGGTGAAATTCAGTTTCTTTCCATGTGCACACAGGCCGTAAAGTACCACACTCCGCCTTCACCTCAGTCTGTCCTCACCTCGCCTCAGGATGACCTCCCTCAAGTTCTCAGTCAGACAGGAAGCAGAGTCCATCAGAGAGTGACTGAGGCCACCCATGAATGTATCATTTAGACCTGGATATGGGCGAGAAGGCTCAGCCTTGCTTCCAATTTTGACCAGTGGCCACTTGCGGTATAACAGCTGAAAATTCCCCTGTGGCCCAAAAAGCATTTTCCCCATAGACCACCATTATAAAAGACGTCTGTAAAACTGCAAACAAGGTCAATTATGACTCTTTCTATTATGAATTTTTGATCTATTGAGGTTTTATATTTGCAAAACTTTCCTCGAGCTGAGAGAAGCGCTCATGGGCGGGGCCAGCGGGAGAAACACTACTGCGCATATTCAGTGGGCCACAAAACCAGGAAGTAAACCAGGAAGCTAGAAAACCTTTTGGTGTATGCGCCAGGCGAACAATTCTCATTGGACTGAATAGGCGCCATCTCTAGTATCTAGTTCTATTACACATCTATGAGGCCACTGTACACACCAGTATGACATACAACTCTCAACAACACACCACCTCAGTGTAGTGTAAATGAAGTATCATCACAAAACAAAAATTAAAGCACCCGAGTATGTTGGACAACATATCATAGAAAATGTGTACTTTGTTATTTTTATGGATAGGTAGTTTTACCTCTTCTGGCAGTGAGAGTAATTCCACAAACACTGTCAGCTCCTATTTTCTGTAGCTCCCAAATATGTTGCTTGACGTAAAACGCATCACTACCGGTGCTGCAGTGCAGGAAAGTCCCCACAGACTCCAGATTTAACTCTTAACTCAGGTATAATGGGAAATACAGCTTGCTTGATGCTTAATCAGCATTATGCAAACTTGTTTGGCATGGGCTTGAAGGCAATGGGTAATCATTTCTAAGTAAATTCTAACACTGGAGGCTTACATTTAACACGTACACACGGAAAGGTAACAGGTAGTGTTCTGTAGTTTGTAAATGATATTGTGTATGAAGTCTCTATCTCTAACACCACCATCTCCCCCCAGATCCCACCTCCCCTTTGTGCGGGCACCACAATAGTTAGAGCAATAAGGATGTAATCCCTCACTGGCTTCCCACGTTCAAATGGGCGATTTCTGACTGAAAAACCAAGCCACTGCCAGGAAACAATCTGGGTGGGGTTTTTGGCTAACATTAAAACTTTTAAAAGTTGTGTTGGTGCTGGTGAAATTTCTGAATTAAGACAAAACGACATGCTGCGCTGGCACCAAAGCGTTAGCTAGCAGCTTTAGTTTGATGAAGTCAAGAATGTAATACCACCAATCTGTGCCACAATTCAGCTTATAAATAATATAAAAACGTAAACAATAATCATGTGACACTAAACATTTTGATTTTAAAACACTTTATTACCGGCTAAATTAATTGAGAATGTTATGTCAAAAACAGTTCAGTCACTCTGAACTTTTTTTCCTGAATGAACTCAATCTCTGTCTGTACCAACAACTGACATAAACAAAGATGGCCGCCACATCTCCACTTCCTCCCACTGTACAAAAATGAAGCCAAAATATCCCGGATACGAGCGCTGCCATCTTGCTCTGGTGATGTCATTTGGAGCCAGAGACTGTGCCAGTAGTGATCGGGGTGTGGAGCTGCGGTATTGAGTTTATGAGCTATACTGCAGCCAGCCACCAGGGGGCGATCCAGATGCTTTGGCTTCACTTTTGGGGAGCTCTCATGTCGGCCATCTTTATATACAGTCAATAGGGCTAACCTTTTGTGCCACATAATCACAGATTCATTTGATTAAATAATTAGCTGTGAAATGGATTATTGAGAAACAGATTACATAATAACTGTCCCAATGTCCCAACAAAGAAAAGTAATGTGCTTTGTGCATGAGGCTTCCAACATACATTGATACCTGATTATCAAACTGTAAACCTGAACTGTGCCTGATGTGTTACCAGTCAAGCGCAAACTAGTGTGCGTCATTGACCGTGGCGTAAACCCATGGTCGTGTGTGTTTAATTCACACACAGGCTAGCAATGCGAAACATGTGCCCGCTCCCACCGGTGTAAAGTGCTCGGGATGAAAAGCTCCACTGAATGTTGGATGTGATGTGAAGTAGGTGAGCGAACATTGGTGGTCTGCTCCCGACAGACCTGTAAACGACTCTGTCAGGGTAGAAATCACAGCGCTGACTCTCCGGGTTCGTCAGCTTCACCGTCACGATCACAGAGTCGCACGTCTGGTGCCAGCGGACCTGAGGGTGGAAGCTGAAACGCAACCGCACCGGAATTATTTAGTTTCAACTCCACGGCAAATTAAACACTGAATAGCACTTGTACAGTCTGGATTATCTACTGTGATTAACTTTCTTCCACAGAAACGGTATACTGTGAAGAATTAGTGGAAGGAGTCGTCCATATAAGCCGTCTTGTACCTTTTTGTGGAGTTATGGCAGTCTGTGTCCGTGCTGATGACCCGCTGGCTGTTGCTTTGATCGTCACCTGAACACAAACACACACGGTTTACTGTGTGGAGACAGATCACCATTATTGACCACAGTATTTGTGTCAGGTTCGGGAAACAAAACTGTTTTTGCATGTAATTTTCCTGAAAGTAGAAGAAACTACAATGTCTTGTTTTGAATCTGCTTTACTCTTACAATGGTTGTTATTAAATACATTTAATAAATAATATTTTATAAGAATCTGGAGGGTTTTTTTGTGTAGTGACGCCAGTTTGATCCAGGTTTAGGAATGAACATCAGAAAAAGTTTAATCTACAGCTCACAGTCCCCAACTATGAGGGGTGGATGTTTGAAAACTAATAGTGATTAATTAAATATATTTACCATTTAAATAAAATATGTTTTTATGGGAATTAAATACAATGTCATTCTTAATATAAAACTGTTTGTCATCAATTAAATATAATTTTAAAATAAAGCATCAACACATGGAAATTAAATGCAATGTGACTTTTAATTTAAAACATTTAATTTTAATAATAATGATACTTTATTGTAAAATTAATATTTAATTGATGACAAACTATTTTAGTTTAAAAATGATGTGATATTTAATTCCCATGAAATTATATTGTACTTAAAAGGTAAATATATTTAATTGATCACTATTAGTTTTCAATTAATTTTAATAACATCCACCCCTCATACCCTGACGGTGTCACAATAAAATATAAGTGTGATGTGAGGTCTTCATTTTAATAATCTCATGATCAAAAGAGCTGTATGATGCTTCTCAGTATCTACTATTGTTGAAGTTTGGATTCTATTGGGACAGAACTTTTACCATTGTCACAGGGGTCGAGAGCAGCAGTCTGGCTGGTCGTGGGGCAAAGTTCTCCTTCATCGCTGTTCCTGTGGATCAAAATCAAAAAGCATCTGTTTAGTCAAGTTTTTGAACTGAAAAACTGCAACAAGGTCTCTGGATTATCTCCAAAACTGAGCAACTCACACCAAAACTATCTAGATGGATAAATAGCACTACAGGTAAGAGGGAAAATATGTAGTTTTGATTTGGGGGTGAACTGTCTCTTTAACTAGTTAACTGTGCCCTCAAGTTTCCTTTCAACTATCAGCTGGAGGATCCTGAATGCACCGGATGAGAGAGTTCCCAGCTTTCACTGCTGAAAGCTTCATCACACGCAGTAGAATCCAGCGAATATTTCCCAGGCTGACATCGGTCAATAGACAGATGCAGGTTAAATGTTTCATGAAAGATGTTTGTGATGTCATTTTTCCCCCAAGGCTTGAGTGCCAATCCTAAATCTTTGAAGCCGGAGTAAACACCAGTTCATTTTTTGAGGGATTTTTGAGTTACAGTTCCTCAGTAAAGACACCAACCTCATCATCTGCTCAGCTGACTTCAGATCAGAGTGGCTGTTTCTCTGTCCAGTAGCCGCCTGGCTCGCCAACAGGGATTCCTCATCACACACTGGAACCAGGTGAGGTTCAGCAGCTGCTGCTGCTGCTTGTAGTACTGGTGGTGCTGGGACCAGGGGCTGGATCACTGAAGATACTAGAATAAGTGGCTCACATGGTTCGAGGGGAGGAGGGTCAGCGAGCAGACTGACCTCGGCCGCTCTGAAGGCTTCAGCCAGAACTTCCTCCTCAGATTTCATCCTGACCTCCAGAGACGCCGTACCTTCCCCCGACCTACAAACAACACGGAGCTGCTTCATTCATCACAGTGACGGTGGCTGATGTATGCTGACCCACCACTTAGTCCCCTCCTGGGACGGCCGAGTCAGCTGAGTGCTTCCTTACCCAGACAGGTGACCCGCCTCCTGGCAGAGCACCCTCAGCAGGTCCAGATGCTCCGGGTTGCTGACTGCCATCCCAGTGTTCAGGATCTCTGACTGCACGTTGTACTCGTTGATCACAGTTTTCATACCTGGCACCTGGGTCACACGGACCTGAAAAAAAAAAAACAAGTGCCAAACAGTCCCGACTTCACATTGAAATTATTAGACAGATTGGAATCGGCTGACAAAATGATTTTGATCTACTTTGGACAGTCGAAAGAACCTAAGAAACTTTGTGATCTGTTATTAATTCAGATATTTCATTTGTCCATCAGTAACACACTGACTGAAAACCTACCATGGGATCAACAAACACGGTGTTTCCCAGGCTGAAAACTGCTCTGGCTTGGTGCTGCACACCTCGGATCTTCTGGCTGATCGCTCTGGTGACCTGCAAGCCAAAAAAAAAGAGAAAAAAGTTGAATCCCACGACTGCTTCTTTACAGTCATGGGCCATCTGTCCGATATCCGATGAGTGAATCAAGTCTGGATCGGCACCCGATACCAATATTGGATCAGATCCGTCCCATCTCTGTTGAAAATTATCAAAGGTACAAGGGGACCAAGAATATTGTGGAGTTTGCTGATAACAATGTGCCTGTGAAGAAATGAATTAATTTTTGAAAGAAAAGTGAAAGAATGAGAAAGTAATGACAGACGCCACTCATGTTGGCGCCCACATGCTTTGTCTTACACAGCTGTGTAGATTACAGAGTTCATGAGGTGCACCTGAATGCACCATGAAGTCCCTGCGACTCGGACAGCAGTCAGAAGCAGAGCGCCTGTTAGCGACACCAAAACACAGTAGAAACTTTTTGTTATGTGACAATTTTGGTACAAACATTCATCCGCCAATGTGGCAATATCTTTGCGAGATTTACGAGCCAAACAGAAATCTACCCATATTTGGCGCTTGATGGGTAATATGTATAAAATAAACTAATAATCCAGTAAATTAAGTACGAGTGTGCGAGTTTTCCAGCTGTTACAAAGCACAGCTCCCACCCTGTTAGACCTGTTGAACATCTATGACCGAAAAGGGGATCAGTTTAGGTTGTCGAGGAAATTTAATGGAGAAAATCAAACAGAGGAATGGTGATGATGTGTTCCTGTATACGAGTGCAAAATGAGGAGGTGAGCAGGAAACCTTGGGGTGCCAGTCAGCCTCGCCATCGGCCGGTTTGACCCGGCAGACGATGATCTCCACGGCCTGGCCGGGCAGAGAGTGGAACTGCTCCGGGAGCAGGAGGATCTGATAGGATTTGACCTCCTCCTCCTTTCCCACGTCAATAAACCGAACGAGAACGCTGAAAAACAGCCGGTCGCCTCTCTCTGGGACAGACAGGATCTTCACCCTGCCGCGGGGAGCACACCGTTACATTACATACATTAATCTGTGGGGCTCCAATCCACACAGACTTGTACTAACAAGAACAACGAGCTTCAGTTTATGGACCAGTAAAAAATTCATTTTAATTAAAAGAAATTAAACCAACCTGAATCAACTGATAGCTTGCAGCTAACTAGCAGCCTAAGATGCTACTGACCTGCCTGCTCTGCTTCACTAACAGAAATAATACCAACAAACAGCATTTAAATTTGTGTCCTGAATGAAACGATTCCAGCCTGTAAATCTCCTGCAGTGTCATCACCCTCTGACGTGTTTAGGTTTCATGTCAGACCTGTGGAAGTCCTCGTCCTCCTGCACGGCGTATAGACCTCCCTCCAGCACCTCCTTGGCTCCAGGTTTCTTGTCGGCATAGTAAGAAGTCATCTCAGCCACCATGTTCTGGAAACCTGCGTCCTCCTTCCTGACAATACGACCACAGAACACTGACGCCGCCTTAATGTAGAGAGGCACGACCTGGGAGCAATGAACACAATGATTGTTTCGCTGAAAATAGTTCGGGGGAAAAGTTGCTTTAATCAACAATATTAGTGATTAATTTATGAAGACGAAGGCAGGAATTGTATAAGGGAATAATAAACAGTGAGAAAGTGAGCATTCGTTTGAAATCAAAGATCTGATTATTACTTCAAATAATGAGATTTAAAGTAAGAAACAATACGAGCAGGTTACAGTCAGCTGTATGGATTTACAGCATGTAGCCTATAGCCACTAATTAATTCTTGTTAACTTGATTTGCTTGAATGAAGACGTCCTGCAAAGCAGTGTTCTCTGGGCAGAAGAGTCATTTAGGTTGAAAAGCATAACAGTGGACTAAAATAGAGACAAAGATGTGAACGTTCTCACTTCTATGAGTCCTGAGGCAGGAAGCACAGACTGATCCAGGTGGGAAATGAGTCTGTGACGGTCGGGACACACACTACCGTCTCTGCAAAACAAAACACACACAATCACAGAACATGGCTTATTTATTTAAAAAAAAAAAAAAATCTGTAATGAAGCTATTTTCCACAAACAGGTCCCAGACCTGAGACAGTGGATTTCAACCAAAATACATGGATGCAAAAAATGTGAAAGGTTTTATTCAAGCAACTGGAACACGGAGGGGCTCATCCTGAAGACTGTGCAGTGTCCCAGGTTGGACTGCAGATGTAATTTGTTTTTCATTCTCTTAATTATTTTTCAATTAAATCATCATCAGTAGGATCATGCCAAAACTGACTTTCAGTCAATTAATTCACAGTTTCAGCTTTGACCTGTGTTTAAAAACCAAAGAGAATTTTATGAAATACCTGCAGACTCCAAAGCTCTTCAGGTAACTGCAGAGAGGCCTGTCAGTCTTCTGGTCCTCGCGGGCCACAAGGATGCCCTGGACGAAGGACAGCAGCTCGGGGGGCAGCAGGGCGTTGGTTCGCGCCATGTAGCGCAGAACCCCAACGCCATGACAGGCGTTCCTCTCAGAGATGAGCAGCACCGACCTGGTGAGACGAGAGCAGCTGTCTGTTTGAACCTGGAAGGGAACCTTGGAAAAGAAATCAGAGACATCACAGAGTCACTGCACACTTAAAGTAAATTATATGACTGCACTGCGATCAAACACATCAATGCTGTTAATATTGACATTTCTTTCAAAATTTCTAAAAATTGAGTTGAAAATAGTTAAAAACGTCATCTACTGTTTCAAACCATCCTGAACCTTACAGGGCCAATGCTGACATAGAACCAGCTGTTTGGGACTGATCATGGAATTTATATAAAAAACAATGTGGTATACTGAAACTGTGTTTATGTTAATGCACTGATCATTTATAAAGGAATATAAAGATTTTATCCACCAAATTCATCCTGTCTGTTTGTTCTTACTCGTTCAGAAAGGTTTCTGAAGTTCTCGGCCATGCAGAAGAGCCGGCTGCCGAAGACTTTGGGAGAAGTGGGGAAGCCATAGTGGACGACACAAGTGGCATCTCTGATTCCCAGACACTTGAGACACTCGTTGGTGGTCACTGGAGGTCAAACGCAACACAAATGAAGGCGACAGAGGCACTCAGCGAATGGCTGCTCATAATGAAATCTCTTCAGTTTACCTAGAAAAACATGAGTGCCGGGGCGGATGTCTTTCCTCCACTGCTGGATGACGAAGTCAAACTGGTGAGTTAACCCCTCGTGGGTCATGAGGCAGAATGCTGATTTGCTGCTCACGGCCTGAAGATTAGAAAAGACACGTGGTTTCCACTGTCAGATGTCATCAGAGCACTCTACTCTACTCTAATCTAATCTAATCTGTAGATTATGCAGGTGGACAGAGCGTGGTAATGATGGCAGTTTTTGCTGGATTACATTCTGCAATGATCTAATTGGCATCTCTGCCTCCAAATTACAAGAAACGTGTTTTTAAGAGACAAATTCACACAACTTTTTATTATTAGACACAGTGTAAGACTAAGCTTTAAAGTGGAAACAACTTTTCGCCCCCCCACCCCATTTTGTTCCTGCCTTCCCTTCCCTGCAGCTCCTGGTTTGGTTTCTGGCTGCTAGCAGCATTTCGCTTACGTTAATTTATTTGTGGCGCTCACCACAATATCAGCACTGCCCACCACATATTAATTTTATATTTTTGGAGCTGCATGCCCCCTTCAGGTTCTCTTTACCTCTCTCTCTCTCTGTGTTCCCCACACATAGAAATTACTTGGGCACACTGCCCACTTATATTAACATATGCCGAATACCCATTTTAACATTTTATATGTTTTGTTTTTTTTTATCCGTCCCACAGAAAGCCGTTCACCATCGAACTAGTGGCCAATCAACTTTCTCTCTAATGTTACCCCTCTACTGACAATCGCACATGCAGATTGCAGAGAAACAGAGAAGTGAGATGTTCTCTGGTATTAATCCTGTAAATGCACCGACTGTGGTGCATCCTTTCATATTTAATGCAGGCCTACTTGTGCCCTTGTTTTAAGCTGCAAGTTCACCTGGTTGCGGCGATGTCATTCAGTACCACGTTGGTTTTGATCATTTATAAGCTCCAACATTTACAACAAGCCTCCTCCACACGACAAGTTAAAGCAAAAAAGTTGTCTTTTTCCACTTGCTGATATTGTCTCTTAATTAAAGCCTTTAAAGCAGTGGAATGTACAGTATAATGTACAGTCTAACTGAGGTTGCCGTTTCACCTTGAACACATCTTCCACCTCCTGAGAAGAGTTGGTTACAATCAGAGTCTTCTGGCCAACATCGGGGTTTAAATCCAACGCACCCAACAGTACTGAGATCTTGCTGCTCTCTAGAGTCATGAGGATGATCTGTGGAGAGAGAAACATTTCCTTAAAGTCTAACCATCAGGACATACAACCGAGCTTTAACCTACACTAAAACTTATGTCAGCGGGTCCACTGCATATTTCATGTACATAGTTCTACAGTGGGTGTGGAGCATGTAAACCTACAAAAATGTGCAGTTATTCAGACATTTTCATGTAATTCACCATTATTTTGACCTTGAAATGACATTTCAAGGCTTTGATAAAAATGCTAATCTTGATTATTTTTATTTTAATGTGATCAACATTATCAGTTAATCTAAGGGACAAAATCATTTAACTTCACTTTCTGCACCTTGTACTCATCTTAAATTTTGGGGACTAAATCAGACGTTTTATTTACTGGCAAGAACATAAAGTTGTAATTATTCACAGGGACTGACCTGCTGAACGTCACCGTAGAGAGCGACTTCCTCGGGGACAGTCATGACAATGCATGGGTATGGCATGTGATTGGCTAACAAACGGTCCATGTGACTGGTCCATCGTTTCGCCACTGCGACGAGCTGCTGGGAACAGGAAGCCTTCCCCTCGCTGGAGGTCACCTTCTGGAAATGCTGCAAGATCGTTGCCATCTAACAGGAGCAAATTTGTGTTTAAAGAAATGTGAAAAAGTTTTATGTTGGGAGTGAAAGAACAACATATTCATGAAACAATTAAGGAGTTGTTAAAGTCTTTACCTTCCTAAATCTGAAACGTTCTTCTAAAATTTAAACATTCATCATCAAGCAGGGATTTGTAGTTATCTAAAATGACAACTGTTACCTGTGCATACTGTTAGTTGTAGCCATTTCAAACCAATAAAACTTTTGACCGGTTTTCCAAGACAAACAGAGAGCAGACGGTTTCTGTTTGCTGTTGAGAGTGTCAGAGAGTCTGCTCTATGGAAAGTATCTTTTGGCCACAGTATTTGCAGGCAGCTTGTTAGCAGCTACTGTAGCTCAGAAGCTGCTGAGTGTGAATGAGGAGTAGACTGTTCAGGGTTTCCCATATATTCATTTATTTGTTCCAGCCCGACTCAATTTCAACATTGCCCGCCACATATCATACGTCAGCCCATCCTCATCCCCAGCTAGTCAGATATCAACGTTTTGTCCCGGCCCTTCGCATCCAGACGCACAAGGTACCCTTTGGCGTCAGGCAAAGACGCACAAGAGTTTAATGTACCTGCAATGTAAAGCCATTTGCATCAGTATCAGATGACTTGAGCAGATAACTTAACACGACATACTTCCCAAGGCAAGAAAGAGCCAAGAGGGGTGGAGGTCAGGGTTAAGTGGAGGGTCACACACACAACTTTCACCCAGGAGACTGGAGTTCGCGTCCTGTTTGAAACCAAGTGTCACCAGTCATTTCCTGAACCTAACCACGTAGGTTTTGTGCCTAAACTTAACCAAAGTAACGTAGACCTTGTGCATCAGGATAACGTGCAGGGCGCGAGCTTTTCCCGATCAATTAAGTAGTGGGCAATCTCCCGTCACTCTACCCCTTCCTTCAACTGATAATCACACATCCTCTGCAGAGAAACATAGAGAAATGCAATGATTCTGGTGCAACCTCTTCTGTTTAACATAGGCCTACATAAAAACGATAAAACATCCTGCTGATGAAGAAAGTCAACAGAGTTACACTGTCAATCTGTGGGAGAACCCGCTGTCACCTGGTCTGGAGCAAGAGTAAAGAGCTGGTCCGCCTCGTCCAGGACCAGGTGGTACAGACGCAGGAACAGGAAGCAGTGGCAGGACAGCAGACGGACAAAACTGAAGGGAGTGGTCACCAACAGCAGGCCTGGTAAAAAATTTAAAATACATCATTTAGGAAATTAGACAACTTTCTTTAGTAAGTAGCCATGTGATAGTGTACAACAAGCAAAAAACCCAGCCAGGGTGATTCATCTCGGTAACAACAACCGTTAGCTTTACGTTACAGGAAACACCATAAAGATTTTTCGAATATAAACTTATTTTATAATATATATTTAGAGTTGATTCATGGCTAATAGCTTAACTGACCTCAGGAAAGAAAAGAAAAGGAGAACAAGAACACAGCGCAGAAGAAGCAAGATCTCCAAATATGTTAAAATTAATATTAGAAAAATCTTCATGGTGTTTCCTGATGGAGTAACAGAAAGCTAACAGGTTCAGCCACAGGGTGTTGTCAGTGAGCTGATGTTGTTAAATTCACCAGACTTCTTTATGTGGATTGATATGATTAGACGTGGTCTCCAGATTCTATGATCAGAACTGCGTTAACGTGAGATTGTGCTTCGCTCACAGTTTTTGGGGATCCTGACAGCCTTGGCCTCGTCTTTGCCGAGGCCCAGCAGCACAATGACGGGGTGGAGGGTTGGGGCGACCTTTATCTCCTCCAGCAGGTCATAGACCGCCTGGACCTTCTCCCAGCCTGGACACAGCAGCACCGCTATGGGCTGAACACAAACACAAGTCTACAGTGAAATGACAGTGCTGTATAAAGGGAGGTGTGGTGCTGTTTGCGCAAAAATTTAAGCATTTTAATGTAGAATGGTTTAATGTAAGAATCTAGAAAATGGTGTTGATGTACTCACCCCTGCGCTGGAGGTGAGGCAGGTGAAGATGGAGTTGAGCAGGATGTGGGAGAGGAGCGGGGCGAGGTAGCTGAGTGGTTGGTTGGCGTTGTGGGAGACGATGACCGTGTTGCATCCTCGAGCCACGGCTGGCCAGCTGTAACGGTCAGCCAGAGACAGAGCGTCGTACCGCTTCCTCCGCAACACCTGGGGACAGAGCGGCGGCTGTGTGAAGCTCAGCAGGAGTGTAACCACGCAGCTCGGTGTCAGCGTGAATAAACATATGTAACACAGTACAACAGCCCCGGCCTATTTCGCCTTCCTTGCAGAAGTTCTATTTCAGCCCCAGCTTTTGTGTCATTGACAGTCGTTGCCAATAAGGGGAAGGTCATCGACGGATCTGCAGCCCACTCAAGATCTCCCTTCTTCACAACACATCATAGACCAAAATTTTGTTGTTTTCCCACCAACAACAAAAACTTATGCCATTAAAAAATTGTTTTAAGATGCTATAATTACATAAAAAGTTCCACACATAAAGGTTGATTCATCATCATCCAGGCAAATGCAGATTCAGTAAATCATTAAATTAAATCAGGCTGCACCACACAAACTAGATTTTATGCACATGCAAAAATGACCTGCTTACAATGAGTAGAGGACGTAACACAAAATATGGACAACTTGTCTGACACGTTTTAATAATGATGTAAAATGGAGTTACAGTGTGCAGGCAATCATCAAACTATTTCTGGTGACAGCAAAAGGTTAAACCGCCAACATGATTACAGAACTCCAACAGGTCTGAATAAATTCACCTAAAATGTTAAACAAACTGGAAACTTTAAGTAACATTTTACAAAAATAAATCAAGTTACAAAACCTAAAGTTTGGTTCAATCGCAATCAACTCAATTTGAACTCCATTTCCATGTATGCCCATATATAAACTACCAATATAAAGGACTGGCAGGTAAGTTAGCCCTTATTAACCCTTATTAGTTATGTTACAGGCTTCCTGTTGACACCGTTTTGGGATTGGATAATGCTTTGATAGAGGCCGATGGCTGCGTAGCCTCCACCAGTCAGTTTCTCGACCGGATACAGTTAGTTTTACAGTGTACACCGATCAGCCACAACATTAAATCCACTGACAGATGAAGTGAATGACATTGATCATGGCTACAGTTCAATGTTCTAGTGGAAACTCTGGGTCCTGGTATT
>JBBPCS010001844.1:0-14409 GCA_037974645.1 Hollardia meadi
TTCCTAATAATATTACCTAAAGGAAGCATGTATAGGGTGAATAGTATTGGTCCAAGCACAGAACCTTGCGGAACACCGTGACTAACTTTGGTGTACATGGAGGACTCCTCATTAACGCGTACAAACTGAGATCTTTGTATTCAAGAGAAGGCAGACATCTTCAAAACTCGACAACTCACACCAAAACAATCTAGATGGATAAACATCACTGCAGGTAAGAGGAAAAATATATATTTATGATCTTAAGGTGAACTGTCCCTTTAAATATCAATTAAAAGTACAGTACAGTCCAGTATGTGTTCGGTTTAATAAATCCATCAACATCTTTGTAAGTTAGTTGTCAAGGCAACAGAGGTACAAAGAGGCCAGAGAATCACTGCCTGACTGACATTATACACTTATAATGCTGAATGCTGTTGTGATGTATTGAAAAGTGTTTGTTACTTTGTCCACCTCACTCTGGGTGTATAGATGTGTATACCTGTAGGTGGTGAGATACAATACAAAAAACACTTTGTGAATCATCGCTTTGTACCCTTGCTGTTCCTAAAATACTTTGGTCCTTTGAGGATTAAGACAATGGTGGACCGAGCTGAGAGAGAACTGGCTGCTGGTTATTAACTCGCCATTCAGATAAGCAGAGATCACTGCTGCTGCTGCCAGCTGCGCTGAGAGGCAACAACACCAACACCTTGCCCACGAGATAAGGGAATTAGGGGGGACAAAGGCAACAGTTTTTGAACAGTTTGCCAATAGGAGCACATTGGAGCTGTGCGTGTGTCCCATTCAGGCTGCATTGTTTCCCCTCTGCACCACCACCACCAGGCGAATCAATGAAGAGGAAAGGGAAACAACAGGCAGAACATGGAGCCCTGAGTGCGTTCCAGCCTCCTCAATGGAACTCATTTATTTCTCTAAGGGTGTGACATTTAAGCCAGCAGTCCCGCATGAAGCCAAAGCCCTGTACTCACAGCATTTCTGCATCAGCAGGGCTGGATTTTATGTTCACCTCGCTGTGTACGGGTGAACACAGCAGGATGGGCTCACTTAATCGAACATAATGACAAGAGGTGAGAGCACATGCACATTCTCCACCTCATCCACTATCTGCGTGTTATCGTTTCAGATACCTGAAAACAACAAGAACAACCTCTAGGAACCTACACGCTGAAAAGGATTTAGCCGCTTTAAAGCCAGGACTTGCCTCCCTACGTGCAAATGTTCCATCAAAACAAATTCCCTCCCAACGACACTATTTTGCAGGGGCACCGCTGCTGCATTTTGGACTTTGCACTGCCGAAGACAACTGTGACTGGTTTAAAGAAATACAAAGAAGATATAGGTGCAGCCAGACCTTTTTTTGGAGTGAAATTAAGTTAAATGAATATCATTTATGTAGGAAAAAATAAATAAACATGGCTTTGATGATGCTATTGTGCTGACCTTTATTTCACTAAAATTCAACTTGGACCCTTTTTGATTTGTTTCCCCAATTTTTTTTAATACATGATAAAAATCAATAATCAATAACTTTTGATGACATAGTTGACACCATCCGTGGTGCTATCCGGCTGGATTTTTTGCAGAAAAATAAAAGTTCGGTTTAGGGCACAAAGGAAGCGTGTTAGCTATTGCAATGCCAAAGCAGGAAGAGGCATTGTTCTCCCCAGCCGCTATCTCCAGGTAACCGTGGAACAATTGGAATAACTGAGGAAACTCTACCCTGCAAAAGAAAAAAAGAAAAGATGGAGATGATAAAGAAGGCAAAGAAATAGAGTGATAGAAACCGAAGTAAAACAAGAGCGAACGGACAGCCATTCACGATGGAAAAGATGGAAAGCGCTCCGGTGTTGTCGAAATCTGTAACCCCATCGAAATGTGTTTCCCCCTACCCCCAGGACTTGAGAGGGTTCAAAACCGAGAAGACCTGCCTACTTATTAATACAACCAGGTGTTTCCTCTGCCTGTATCACAGCACTGAGGCCAGAGTTTCTAGGTCCAACTGGAACTCTTTACTAGCAGCCATGTTGTGTGTGTTTGTGACCGCATCATCTCCAATAATACCACTTGGAAACACGAGGGAGAGGAAAGTTGTCTACTTCCACTTTAAATTAGACTGAAGTAAGCAGCTGACTAATTACACATAATGTTGTAATTGTCAAGCTACATTTAAAAACAGAATTCAAGAAATTCTTTCAAGCTATTTGTGGACTCTATACTCTCAAGCCTACCATTCATCTTTTGCTGCTGAAATGTCCCCATTTCCCCTCAAGGATCAATAATATTAATCTTATCTCACCGTGTGAAATTCCTCATCTCGCAAGTATTGCTCTACAAAGTCAAATAGCTGGGGGCATTTCAGCAGACATTACCACATCCCAGTCCCTTCCAACAGCATCAGTGCGCCCCGTGTTCCTCCACATCCCTCATAAAAAACATGAGGCTCTGCATTGTTTGACCTCTGCACCTGCCTGGAGGGGGGACGCCTGCTTGATTTGTTGGGGGGAGGGGGGGCAGGCCAGCCAACATTTCCCGAGGCAGACAAAGCAATAAACTGAAGAGGCGGTGACAGTGGCGGTGGTGGTATGGAGGAAAAGTGAGAGGGGGAAAAAAAGAGATATTCCCTTAAGGATCAGTGTCGGCGCATCAGAAGACTTGAGGCACAGTGCGAATGGGAAGTAATCTAGACACTGCAACCTTTCGCTAAGAACAGGCACACATGCATGTCTGTCAGCGGTCCCTTTTGGTTCTGGGTCCCTGTCTGGGTCCTACTGACCTCGCACTCACCCTGGAGGCCTGATGTCCAATTAGATCATACAGTGCAGCAGTCAGCAAGCAGCTATACTGAGGAACTGGAGCTAAGAGAAAAAAACAACAACAAACACCTCATTCCTCCAAGAACCTAGCTAGAAGCACTTTGTAAGGAATGAACAAGTCCAGATCTACAGCTGATGGACTTTGTATGTAACAAATCGTGTGTTAAATACAAGAATTGAAGCTTAAACAGGATTAAATTGTATTCCAATTAAATCAGAAGAAGTAAATCAGAAATTACACTCAAATCACAGTGCATTCCTGTGCAGCAGTCTATTCTCTAAAAGAATCCAGCCGATTTCCCATCAAATCTGACCAACCGCACACAAGATATAATGCGTCATCAGAAGCTGCCTGTCTTGCCTGCCCGTTAGTTCAAGTTTAATATCTCTAAATTATTCTGCTAATACTATACAGAGCCCACACTTGCATCCCAGTAGATCCACTCATTAACACTGCTGGTGCTCAGAATCATTGACAACATTTAGCACAATCAGCTGGTGACCAGGAAACACCTCCAACAGCTTAGGGCAGTCTGCTAAGTGCTCCGCATCCAGCCGATACTCTCCCCGAGCATTTGTATTCAAAATGCACTACGTGTGTTCACTTCCTTCTCCATTGTCCGACAGCTTCATGCATATTGCATGCGCCGGCGTCAGCCCTTTGCTGCAAAGGGGCTTATTCTCTGACAACAACAAAAGGGCCATCAGAAGCGTCCAGAGAGCAACATCCCTGTACAGTACGTCAAACCAAAGTGAACACAACTCCTGATGCTGCGCCCGTCACAGAGCAAGGCACCGCTTATTGATTCCAACGCTGTCCTGCAGCGAGGAGCAAACATCTCAATTTGTAAACTCTGAGCTCCAAAATAAGGACAACAGAAGGCAGCTTGATTGGAGAACTGACCAGAGAATATCTGTGAAATGAAAATAAAAATGAAATGAACATAAACATTTTCACTTTGTTTTCTCACTGCCACAATTAGCAGATTAATAGATTAGTCGATCGAGGAAGGAAGTGTTTCCTACCAGTGCAATCAAACTATTTAACTCCTCCCCCTTCTGAACATCACAGACTGACCACAATAATGCCCATATTATGTGCAATATTACTTTCATTTATCATGTACAGTATTATATTAATATTGTGCAATTTTACATTCTTTTTCATTCCCAATACTACTTTTCTAGTTTAGTTTATTTATATATATTTGTTTCTCTTTTACTTTTACTTAATTTATCTTACTTCTATTGTTATCTATTAGGCACTGGTTTTACACTTTATATTTTTATACTTCACTTATATTCTATTGTTTTTGTCTTATTGTTTGTTGCTGTATTTTGTAGCAATCTCTGACACAAGAATTTCCATCGGGATTAATAAAGTTCTAAGATCCACGTTGCTGCTAGCTATAACTCATGTTGCATTATTTACAATATCTAATTTTCAGTAGGATTATACATGAAGTTAGTTAATTTGTTTGTTTGTTTTCTGTCCAAGATCCTGTAATGTTAGTGATAGACTAACACTAAATGTGAGATGCTGCTTATTAGTGCAACAAGTCAGCAGCACCATTCGTCTTTTATCATCATCATCATCATCATCATCATCATCTTTCAAAATATTTTTTTTATTGCCAGAAATCAATGCACTTTGTCAGAGTTTCCATTTTCAGTGTTTACTTTTTATCGTTTTTGAGTCTGATTATCACCCAGAAAAGCGTTGTGCATTTTTCCTCATAGTTTTCATTGATGAAAAGACCATTGGATGTGAGGACATAACATAACAGGCCCATGAACAAATCTAAAGTGAATGCATACTTCTTCACATGGATGCACACACAATAAAAAAAACACACTTGATTTATATATTTAGTGGTTTTAATCAAATTACAGTCAATAATGAGCAATGGTGTTTGACATTTTGTCAGTAAATCAACCTGAGGATTCATATCTTGCCAAAGCTGCCAAAGCGTCTGAGGTTTACAAGCTGATTATAGCGATAAACACAGCTGCTCCAAACGAATCCAAGCGGTACAGTAAAAGGAGGCCACAAACAGAGCTTTCACTGGACATAAATTCAAACAGAAGCCTCCCACATCGAATCTCTGCCTTTTGAATCACTGACAATGAAGCTGGCAAAGGAGCGGAATGATTTCTTCCTGATGATCCCAGCCTAATGTCAACAGCATGTAAAACTGCAGAAAGCATTCATTTCCAGCTTCCTCTGACGTGTTTGTTCTGAGGCAAAAGGAAGAAAATATGACACCTTTTTGAACTTTGTCACAAAGGAAATTAAGGGTGGGACGGGCTGCAGTCTGCTCTGAACGTGCAAATATTAATGAATCATATATACATCTGAGACAATGATTCAAACAGTGATCCCTCTTCCATTTGTTTAGAACAAACCCGAACTTCCAACAAAATAACCCAGTGCAAACTGAAAATTAGCTTTTGGTACTTCAGAGGAAGAATGGCTCAAAGATTTGCAAATGTGGAGTCTTGAACCAGACTTTCCTCTGAATACATGTATGTCAAAGGGCTGTCTTCTTTCAGTACTACGGTGAGATAGTACTAAAACAGACGTGCTGACAGAGTAGTTCTGGCTTTGGAAAATTTCCGAGCTCTCTGCTTGAAAATGAAACCAGAAAGCAATTTAAAGACTTTGGATTGGTGGGGAAAGAAAATAACAACAAAAATGAAAAAAAAAATAAAGATCAAAGTTGCAGAGATGTGGTCGGCCTTAGAACTGACCGCAAGCGGAACAGGAGAAGTCACATCGCTATGTGCCAAATGATGAAGTCAGCCATTCCGGGATGTTGGCAGGAAAAAGAAGGCAAGGAGCAGTCATCGCTCTGCCCGACAGCGGATCACATGGGGAAGAGGGGAGGAAGTGAGTGGCTTTGATGGGCAGGTGATGAGAGATTGTTGCCGTTACTGGTCAGGAGACTAAACTAGTCGAGGCAGGTTGGGTGCAATGTGAACTCTTGACTTCACACACTGACAAACGACTGCAGTCCCAGATGGAAACTCATCTGATGGCCATCTTAAAGTAACTACTCTCACTAAAGGAAAAAAGCTATTCTGATTTTTTTTTTCTTGACAGCAATTACTTCCTAAACCTGACTTTTACAGACTTGCAACATCACCTTAAATGATTGTGACTGACTTTTCTGTAGTTTCTGTAAAAGCGAGCCAAAGTAAGCTTCATTTACGCAAGAGTATGAATAGTGACTCCAGTTTTGGCTACTATTATCATCCCAAGCATTGTTTTTGGAAAGGTGTCCAGTGTGAATCCTGACTCTCCCTTAGTGCATGTTGGGAACTGGCATGTCTGGTCTTACTAGGCTCCCATAATCTTATGGTCTTTTCCCATCTTTAACTGAAGTTTTAGCAAGGGTTGTACAAATAACAGCACTAGTACTAATGGAAGTAGTGTTACTGCTGTTAACAGCAGTAGTAATGTATCCGCCACTTCTGTTGAGGGTGAACATAAGAAATGAGGCCAGTCCATCAATTACGAAGAGGGCTGGCCTACTTCAGAAAGCCCAAAGTTCTCAACCTCATCTTCTGTGCATTCACGTGTCAGAATAGAAACGACTGCTTCAACAACTCTGTTAACCATTTCCGAGGCCTTCTCTTGTTAAAATGATCACCGAGACCCAGAAAGGCACAAAAGAGCTCCATGATGAATGAGTCTGTGGTGCAGTGAAGGGCGCAAGCAGCCGTTTTTCTCCCCATACAGGATGCAGAAAGCCACAAAAACAAACAGGCAGTGACAGACATGGCAAACATGATGAATGGATAACCATGAACAGAATCTCTAGGCAACTCCTCGAGGCAGCATATGAACTTTAAATACATTGCATACTGTTAGCAACATGGTGGTACAGCTAGCCACTGCATGAGTCCTACTTTATACTCTCTGCTTACTGAAAAAAAAAGAGTTGGACTTCATTCTCAAGAGGAATAGTTGAGAAACATCTAATTTAGCTCTCTTATCTGCTGTCTGACAATGTAAGGGATGGACTGTAAAGTCGCCAGCCGAGGGAAACTCCAAGCTTTGATTCACAATGCCTATTTATAGAGTTTTGACTGGGAGTAATGTTAGACAAATACAAAATAAATGCAAGGACCCCTTTTATGTGCTTCACTGGAGTGTTGAGGTTAGCTGAATCTCAAACATTAATTATAAGTGATACCTTGTTTTAGGGGCAAATAATGTATTCCAGCACAATAGCCCTGCTTTGTAGAGCATGAGAGTTCATTTTTTTGAACCTGTAAATAAAAATCTTAACCCAGCAGTGAAACTTCCTAACGTGGCTGGGATATCAGAATGTCAGCAATTACCACAACCCATTCCACACCTCAGTCATTCCATCATCAGCACTCCAACTGATTGATATCTCTCCCAAGCCTTGTCCCACTTTTGTTGCACGTGTTAAAGTGGAAGAGGTTACAACTTCATCATCCTCCACTTCAACTTGGACAAAAGTCACCTTCGCCAGAATAAATTAATCAGAATCAGGTTGTGTGTTTAGTGCATAACAGTAAACAAAGTAATTAGAAGAAATATAGCATAAAAAGGAAGTATTGCAAAAAGCATAAATAGAAAATTGAACATTAACAATAATATGAAAATATCTCATAAAAATATGAATAATGTGTTATTTAACGGTTGACTGAAATATATTCCGTCCTGCTGACAATCCCACTAGTCTGTAATCAGAGACTGGGCCAATCCACAGTGTTGTTTACTAGGAACCAGAGCCAATCACTCAGCTGCTCATGACAGTCATTGGCAGTCCAATAACAGCACATTGTGTGGGGGCATTTCAGGTGCCTTGCACATATCCTCCAATCAAGTCGAAATCTGGTTCCTTAAACAACTTCTTTGTGAGTAATTTATCTGCTGTGGCTCGGAGCCAAACGTATACTGAACACTAATCCATAGACACGCTTCTTCCCATTATCAGCTCGATAAAAACAAAAAGGAGGTGCTCCGATGGTTTTAGGGCAAGGTGAATTCCCCCCTTAGCACTGTTGATGTTGGAACGGCCTCTGATCACAAACTGTGATTGATTTGAAGCCCTTAAATGTTTAGCTGCTTAAGCTGGAACTTAAGTTGAATTTAAAATGAGATGGACTTATGTTACTGAGTAGAAAGCTTTAATTGCATCTCCATAAAGCTAAACTGGGGCGGCATTTTTACTTATGTTTGGCTGAACATGTATTAAACTCTTTAAATTTGCTACTTTAGTACTTATGTCTGGTTTTCATATTTAAGCACTTTTTTTTAGCTGTACACCATCTTCTTATTGTCTTTGTCTTATTAACTTAATATCCTTATCTTTGCTTTTCATGCCAGTAAATGAGAGTTAATTCTCACTGGACCACCGTAAACAAAGCTTAATGAAAGAATGAATGACTACACACACCCTCACCGCCCCTTCCAAACCGCCCACCGCTGGTAGGCCACACCCGGGAGGACCACCACAGAATAATCACCTGCAACGAGAGGAAATCACTGTTGCTATGGAAACACCATTTAGGACTCCCATGATCCCAGGCACACATGCTGCTTTAAGCTTAATTTTCACAAATTCATACTGATCCATCAGGTTTGGTTATGAATGCTGACAAACATTAACTCTAATTAGCACTCAGTGTGCAGCCATTTGAATTAGTAAGGTTATTATACTGAAGTGGGCTGCACCTATCATTCACGTTGACCTGCATAGTGGTTTTAGTTACCACAACAAATGGCTGCAGAATAAAGAGTATAAATTATTACCATTCAACTTTTAAATTGTATTATCTGATTAGCCAAAATCCCTGATAGGGCAAAATGACAAGTTTTCAAATGGAGTCAAAGCAATTACATGCTGCCGTCATAACATTTAGCAAAATAAAGTTCTTCTCCTTTCTTGAGAACTGAATGCAGTTTACCTTGAATTTCAAAAGGGGGTATGGGCAATAGATTATAGGACATTTTGGGTGATTCTGCCATCACACCATCAGTAAAATGCCCCGTTGCCTATAAAGTAATAGACATTTTGGGAAATGCACTTATTCATTGCATTGCAGAGTTTGATAAGAAGAGCAATTCTTGTAATGAGGCAGCTTTAGAGGTGGTAAGCTCAACAGAGCCAGGCTAGCTGTATCACCCTTTTGAGTCTTCATGCAATGTTGAGCTAACAACCTCCCTTCTGTAACTTCATATCTGGCGGGCAGGCATGAGAGTGGCATTACATTTTTTAATCTTACTCTCGGCAAGAAATAAATAAAAAGAAAACATAAGTACGTCTATTTCAAACTAGAGATGACATGAGCCAAAATCAGTCAGATGAAGGCTGTCTACAGAAATCCTACCTGTAGCTCACATTAAGACACCTCACAGCTGTACACTTAGGTCATTCTATTTACTAATCAATATTCTTGTATGAACAATGGATCACATAACTGTGTAATGCGAGTCATTCTTAGTTATGAAGCCAAAGGGACTTATCACCCCTCTAAGAAGTTTTTAGCCTCTTTAAGCTTATTGTTTTGGAGAGCCCACAACTTGACTCTCTTCTCATTAAACTTCTGTCCAGCCACAGCAGGCAGCTCTTTTAGCAAAAAAAAAAAAAGCTCAGATAAATCTATAGTAGACCTACACTACCTGCTTAGCACCAAAAGAGAGGCAACAAGAGTCAAATATTTCCGTCATGAGTCAGTGGAAAAAACAATGACACTGAAAGCTAATGATGCCCGATCCGCTGGATGTGTAAATAGGCAACAGAGAGCTGTAACAACTTCGCCAGGTAATAAGGCAACTTTGTGTTTACAGGTTGTTCCACTGCCTCCAAGTGCCAAAAAAAAAATCATCATTTCTGCATTAATATGAAATTTAAGTCCTCATTAGCAGACTATATCATCTAATCTGAATAATGCAATGCCAACCGAGTAAAAAAAAAGATGATTCACTGTCCAAAAGTACAACACTTCTATATACTATAGATGCAATCAGTGACTCTAAATCTTTGCACACTCCAGCCAGGAAACATCAGCCCCATCAGCCAAAATGCTTGTCTTCTCCCATCCAGCAGGACAGAAGCTCTTAAAAAAAGGCTGTCAAGACAAACCCTGGAATACAAACAGTACAGTATTGTGTCAGAGAGAAAACACTGCGACTTTGCCTTTGTTGTCTGAGGCTGCCACTGTTACATAAAGCCCAAGCACATAGAGGGAAAAAAGAGAATAGATCACATGCTGCAGTCAGTAATGAATCATCTGCCATCAATCCAATAAGCTGTGCAGCCCAATAACCCCTTTGCTTTCCTCTAAGGTCGCCTGAGGACCTGGCGTCCACACAAAATCACTTATTCCTCCGTGACACAGGCTCCAAGCCCTGCTCTATTGTCAGTTCATGTGTCCTGCAGTATGTAAACAATTATCTTTCTCTACAATTATTGCAACACTTGCAGTGTCATTAAAATGTGGATTACAAAGAGGGGAAGAAGGACAAAGGCAGACTTAATGAACAACTGGAATTGCTGCGTACACCAGTCAGAGTTGCACAAGGTTAAGCAATTAGCTAATCAGCCTACTGGATAAACAATGTGCTTGTATGTGTGTATTCAGGGGGATGTTTGCAGGCGAAGACATTTAAAAAACCGTGTGCTGGTGCTGTGCTGACTCAGTTTTAAGTCTGTTTGCAGTGATGCTAAAACAAGTGTAGCAGCTGAAAATCAGCACTTACATAAGTGTCAAAACAGCCCAAGAGCTTGTTTCAAGAAACTGAACACAGAGCTCGTACTGCAGGCTCATGTCTTCTGAGGATAGCCTCAGCACAGGAAAATGGAGATGCTGCTTCAAACACAAACTCATCTTGCACCAAGCACAGCATGACAGCTCCCAAAAGTCTGGAGGTAAGGGGGAAAAAATGCATATGCTAGCACCATGATCATGTGAGGGAGGGGAGAGAGGCGGGTGCGCAAGGGGTGGCGCAAATTCGTTTACATCCAAACTCATGCAATATGGAGAAGGTAATCATCACTGTGTGCAATGTCCAAATGGGTGCATTTCAGAACAGCAGGACTGGGAGCGCATTTGCTGTTCATTAGCCAGCAGGCAGGGAGCCATGAGCACATTGATTAGGTCTGTGTGCAGCGCCAGAACCCATGTCTGTGGCCTGTGGACATTAGGGTACCGCTGTCTCTGCCACACTGAACTGCCAATACTGCATGTTCACCTGATTCCTTACTGAGGGCAGAGACTGTTCAGGAACCAAGTCGGGTCACTGACAAGTCATTTCCTGTATCTGTGTCACATGGATTTCATCACTGCCCCGCCCCTTTAGGAGACTAGCGACAGACTATTGATTCTTTTACCCCATCATCACCAAAGTAAGCAATTTTCACAAGCCACATGTCTACCAAACATTCTGACACTAAAATGCCATTTTTCAGCCAGTCAAATCAGGAGAAAATTAACTTTGTTCGAGAGCTGTCTCTGCCTCAGCGTCACACTCTCGCAAGATCTCGAGATCTGTAGCGAGAATATAAAGCTAGCAGATAAAAATGAGCAGCAAAATAAGACGAAAACATTAAATTTATGACAATATCTAATCTTTATTTGTTTTGACGTGGGCAAGCAATAGTCTTTAGTAATGTGTTAGTGTTAAAAAAAATAGGCGCAGTGGGGATTGGAAGGGAGAGGTGGCCACGCCCACTTAGGAGACCGGAAGTGTATACCATGTCATACCATTGCCGTAGCTTTTAATGCGTTATCTTTGTTCAATCTAGCATCTTTGCTGTGAGTTAGTAATGAGCCATATACAAATGCATATTCTGGATATACTGTCAGCCATTAACACCATGAAAAAACAGTGTGAACCAAGAAATTTTACTAGTACAAATGCTTTTTCATTCAGTGAAGCTAGCTTTGCTTAAAGATGCAATATGTCATTTGTTCACTGAGAAGCTGCTGAGCGCAGTTTTGTTGCCTCCTCGCCCAGCTCCAATTCTGGTGTCTGTTCCGGTGACCAACCCCCACCCCAGACCAGAAAGCCTCCTCTTCCCAGCAATGCACAGCTCCATATTCAATCAGTGCTCTGAGCTCCCAGTTTGGACTGCTTGCTGCAAGGCGCTAACTAGCTAATGGCAGCTACAGTTAGCAGCAGTTAGCAGTTACTCTGGTGATAAGCTGCCCCCTATTTGTTTGGAGTATGCATTCAAAAAGTGGCCATTTCTTACATACTGCCCCTTTAAATCCCAAACTAACACATTATGCATAAATGTAATTGAGGATTTCTTTTACTGTGGCTTTGGAAGCAGTTGCCACATACTGACACAAAAACATCCTTTCTGTAGCCTTTGGTATAACAAAAACCCTTAGGAGTGTCTGACTGTGATCACTACATAAACCAACATCACATATCACAGTGCGGCCTCACTTTAACTGCTCTAAAGTGTGTCCTAAACTTAAAGGAAGAACTGGGACTCATTTGTGCCTGCTTAAATTAGCTTCCTTAATTTGCACATATAAAAAGGCAGTCCCATAAGCCTCTATGAACTTTAAATATCTTTGATTTTTGACTTTGTGTTCATCGCACCAAGCTGTTGACTTTAGATCAGACTGAGTAATGAGATGAGTGAGTGAGTGAGTGAGTGAGTGAGTGAGTGAGTGAGTGAGTGAGTGAGTGAGTGAGTGAGTGAGTGAGTGAGTGTTTCTCTGTGTTTTGGAGGGTTGGTGGTTTGTCAGTAATGTACTGTATGTTTGTATATTTTATTCATCACAATCTCATGTCACACATTTAGAGCACACTGAGATTGAATACCGGTGATGTTACAATGTGCTATATGAAGCAAAATGCCTTGTCAAACAAGGACTAATCACTTGTTTCTTGTCACATGACCATAAATTCCAAAAAATACACTGGAAACACACACAACCCAACACATTCTTTTTGCAAACAGTTCATCAACCTGCTGCTATGAAGAGGCTCCACCGTGTAACACGTGAGCAGCTGCTAAATGTAAATTGAGCAACAGTGAAGCTGTAACATGACAATGTTCCATTTGAGAAATTGTCAACATCCTCCAGAGGGAGGATAGGGGTCAGAGATCAGGGTCAAAACAACAAAACTCTTACAATGACAATTACACTGAAGAGGATTTTTGTTTTGTGCTCAAGGTCGCTTCGAATGGGTAGATATCTCCTTCCCCAAGCAGTGGTCCTCCTCACTTACAATATACAGCCTAATCTTAATCTGTCAGCCATGTTCCCGTCTGATAACAGCCCCTGTGGAGAGGCAGACATAACACCCTCCACCTCCCTCCACTCCAGACCTTGTAATCGCTCCATTCTTGTGCGCCCGCCCCCCCCCATGAACCTCCTCTGGCAGTCACAGTCAGGTTTGGCTCATTGGGATTCCTTTCGCTGACATAGGCTGAGATTCACCCCAGCTGAGATTCACCCCAGCTATCTTCCAAATAATACCGTGTCTTCCCACCACACACTCCCACCTACAGTGCTGCTGCTGGGAGGGGATACGTGATAATCCTCAACAGGTAAAAGGCACAATGGGTGGTGAGATCTTTCTCAGTGAGCAGAAATGTAGCCTCCAATGTGCCCGACATGTTGGTTACCCTCCTCCAACATGATGAAATGTGTACCCTGTTACCGTAACAGCTTTTTTTTTACCACTAATGACACTATGGGGAACATGAGTGACAACTCTCACCTGTTTCTATCTACAGAACAACAAGAAGGCAGACCTTGAACAGTTCTGATGTGTTTCTGTAAACAAATTAAAGCAAACTCCAATCTTATCTCATCAAGCTGCTGACTCCAGATGTAAACCTTAGGCTTTGTCACAACAATATGATTTCATTTCGTAAGAAAACAGTTTAATATTTACCAAAGCCAAGGAGGCCATGTTTTACATCTGGTTTAAAGACTACGGGCCAAATTTTCCTGAAATTTGGCGGAAGGGTGTACCATGGGCCAAGGAAGATACACAAATTAATTTTTTACTTTCGCAGAACGAGTAAAGGATTCGGTTGCGAGTTGGCCCCTCCTCCCAGAGTCGAGAGAGCAGCGGTGGTCGAGCGAGCTAGACAAAGAACGAAGAGAGGGAGCAGCTTTAGTGACAAGAAAGCAAGGTACCAGAGAAATAAAAAAGTTATTTTTTGATTTGTTTCATAGCAGTAACATTGTAAAGCACATGAATGTCAGACACACAGACCTGCAGCTTTTTATACATCAATGACACAGACAGAGCAGAGAGAGGCAGCAATGTAACCTGTAGTCTGACCTCACACTCTGTGCACTGTTTTTGGCTGGGGACTACAAACCAACTACCCAAAGGCTGACGATCAACGTATAAAAGTAAAGTAAAAAGTATATCACCAAAATTACTGTTTCTTCTTTCAAAATGCATTGTTATATGGTCCTTTGAACGGAGAAATCCCCAAACTCCTAATCGGTGGGAAAGACCTCTCTAACTGTACATGTAATAATCGTCATATCAGAAAAAAACTGACTTCAGATGAGAGTTATTTTCCCAAATCAATGCTGATATGGAAACTTACATTTGCAGATATCTTAG
>JBBPCS010001845.1:0-14409 GCA_037974645.1 Hollardia meadi
GTGTGTGTGTGTGTGTGTGTGTGTGTGTGTGTGTGTGTGTGTGTGTGTGTGTGTGTGTGTGTGTGTGTGTTTGGATGAGCCAGGATGTTGTTGAGTAAAAAGATCCTCAGACAACAACAGACACACAGCTCCCATGGTGCATGAACCCGTCAGGTAGATCATGCATACAAATTGAGTAGTGACAGGTGTGGGGGGTGAGGGGGTGGGGGTTTAGTACACACCATACAGTGGGATTACGTGCCCTAAACTAACCAGGTTCCACTAGGCTTTCTCCAGTAAGCTGATTTCTTAATTGTAATGTAAACGAAAAAACCTGGCTTCCTTCATCTGGGTGGGGATAAAGGAAACCTGATGCCCCCAGCTAGATTTTTCTTTTTTTCTCTCTGCCACGTATATTTGTAATCGGGTTTCTAAACGGCTAAACACATGTGCATGACAAAAGCCTGCAGACAGTCAAAGATGCTGAGTGAAGGATAAAAGAAGACATCAATAACACTGGGTGGTGTGTCCTTGTATTTATCCATCCAAAGTCCGCTGAAACTGACACAAAGTAGCCTCTAGAAGTCTAAATTAGTTAGTTTTCACTTGGGTTTATGAGGTCTATGAGCTTAAACCGTCTGATTTTGTAAGACCCATCTAAACCGACATTTGTCAGGTGTAGGTGGAGAGAGCTAGCAGCAAGAGGCTAGTTAGCAGAAGCCCTGTCATGGCCGATTAGCTCAGCACAACAGATTGCATCTATTTGTTGAGATGTAGGCATACTAGAATCAAGAGTTGTGCACTACTCAGATCAACGTCTACTAGAACTTTCATCAGTAATGATTTGGTGCAGGTTATGCTGTCTAACATTATGTTACACACTACAAATCCTTAGTACGTAGCATCGTTTTGATCCATTCTTCCTTCTAACCCATTTAAGTTACTGGATTATGCTGTTAATACAAATCACAACACAAACACTTCCTGTATATATTATTAAAAGTCCTCTAGTGTTTCAGTTTACAGAAACCCTTCATTTCTTAACAAGGCTTTTATTGTAAAACATTTGCAGGAACCTGTTGTGGAAAACTTGTTAACTTGAAGGGTTCACATGCACACTTGAAATGTAGTGACTGTGATCTTTTCTCAAGAAACACCAGGCTGAAGTCTCATTTTATTTATTATTTTGATGTTAAACTTTAGAAAAGTTAAGTTGAATGGTTGTTGTGGGAAATAAAATCTGATGTGTCACAGTTGTCCTGATGGATAAAAAAACATCCATCTATGGGCTCAATGGGAGTTGTTGCTGGGTTGTGACACCTAATGGTAAAATGCAGTATACCGATCTGGTCCAGTGTTTGACTTTATATCAAACTGGTATGAAAATCTAACATTAACCCAACATTAATTTCCACTGTTGTTTGATTATTTGTTAAATTCAGACATTTTAGCATCATGAGAAAAAGCTCTACTCTGTCTGTCTGTTCTCTCACTGCTCCAACACAGACACACACAGTCACAGAGCAGCTTCTTAAAGATTGATTAAATAAATATTAATAAATTTAAATAAATATTTAAAGATAAATAAGTGTCTTCTTTACACTGCTAAATATTTAACTTTTTGTGAAATTCAGACACATTGATGTGGTGGAGGAAAGCTCTGCTAAGTCTCTGTCTGTCCTCACTACACTGTGGGCCATGCTTCCAAAATAGACGAGAAAAAAGACAAGAACCAAGGCTTAATTTGGTCTAAGTATAGCTGCAAGAAGACAGTGACCATTTTCCTTCATGAGTATGTTAATGTATTATATCTATGATTATTTAGTACTGCTAAAATGGTTGTAATTGTACTCAATAGACAATAGACCTGATGAATCTTGTGATAATTCTGAGAATAGTGTGCTTCTGGAGGTGTTCAGTCCAAGCTCTTGGCTTAGAAAAAAAAATTGGGTTCGAAAGAAGGTGGAATGTGAGTGAAATTAAAAAAATTCATTCTGCATGTGTTATAGTGCTACAGCTTGATTTTCCTCAAAATGTGTCATGTTGTGATATATATTGACATTGTGATATATAATTATACATGCCGAGATTTGGATTTTATCCATTTTGCCCACCCCTAGCACTGAGCCAGTTGTGACCATTCAAGCCTTGCTGGCTCTCCAAAAATGTTTTCCATAGAATAACACAGCAAAGTAAATGATGTGTTAGAGGTGTGCTGATTCTGACAAACAGATATAAATACAAATCTGTTGTCTCTCAGTGTTGCTGTTTCTGCTTGCACCATTATTCAAACCTTATATCGGAAAATATGCCCATATGTTGTTGATTAGATCTGTTTTTATTGAAGAATAGCTAACAAGACTCCACTTATCTCAGTGACAAATAGGTTCTATTTTCTATTACTGCTTCATAATAAAAGTCTTCCACTTGTTTCCTGGTGGTGAGTTTTTGATGTCAGGCAACAGCAGCAGAAAATTATTGGTTTTCATCAGCATAAATTATCGCATAAAATACAGCTTGGATAAAGCTGTAGGAAAGCAATCAGAAAACAGGCTAATAGATGGAAGCATGAACAGTAATGTAGATGTGAAACTAAACTCAAACTACAGAGATACAGTGACTAGTTAAACTTGCACTGCTGCCTAAAAGGACCATAACAACGTTGGTCAGCACAGCTGAGACCTGCTTGTGAGGTTGCTTTACGAATCCAACCGTTCACAGCTTGACGTCACATTGAACAACTAAAAAAGGCTATAAAAATGGTATATTATATATATCAGTATTAATAGGTGGGACACTGAAGCAGTTTACCAAGCCCCAATGTCAGTGAGAGATTTAAACAGCTCAGATACCCACAGCAGGATCTTGATGTTTGGAAGTGATGGCCTAGGTGATATTACTGCTGTGAAATGTGGCTGAAAAAGCTTAACCAAATAAGTGTGAGTCATGGTGGCCTGTCAGTGAATTTCTCCATAAACTCCGAACCTTTCAACAAGTGGCTCCATAATAATAATCCAGCCTCTGAACATTTCCATGTTAATAGCGTTTTGTCTACATGAGGACAATGTATGTAGAGGCACAAACAAGGGTGTGCATCTCGCTGCTCCATGTCACGCTGCTGTGCCTTCCATTTCCATCACCTTCTGGTTCCATTACAGTCTCTGCAGTTTATTGTACAAGACTACATTTGTAAAATGTTGCAAAAACCCAAACAATTCCTTCCTTATCATACTTACTGCAGCAATCACATGCATTGATGTTGCTTTTTTGACTGGGTAACTCTTGTTACAGATAGCTGATTTCAAACTTCATGTCACTGTGATTTGAACCCAGTGGTAGGGCAAAGAAATGGCTCACCACTTGTGCCTGTGGTGACATGCTGAGACGAAAGCATCAGCTCTCCACTGCTGGCCAGATAAACACATTGTCTATCAGTTTACTTGTCAGCAGACACAGCTTTATCACTTTGCAGCAGCAGAACCAAATGAGGATGAACTCTGTCGCTTCAAACTGATGTCTGCGCTCTACCTCTGTCTATAGTTATCACTGTGGATGTAATGTGTAAAGAAAACATGGAATTTAGTCATGAGAGGGCGCTGTCAGCTCTCAGTCTAATAGAAATGTGTTTCATGTGGTTGTTTCTCAGAATGGACTTTGATGATGAAGACGGAGAGGGACCTAGCAAATTTTCAAGGTGAGACCACCAAAAGCAGATGGCACTGGTCCTGTCTGAAATATTTTAGAACTAGTCCACAAAGTCATATAGTTCCTGTTTCAGAGTATCCGCAGGTAAGAAAAATTTAAGATGATAAAATCATCAGATCTGTGAGTTCAACAATTGGTTAGTAATTCAGCAATTCAGTGTTCAAACTGGAACAACAGTTTTTCTTTATAGTTGGTCTTAATTAATTTAATAAATTCATTTCAGCTAGCATTTGAAATGTCTTACAAACTCCAAATTGGTCTGAGAACCCTGCAGATACTCTGTTTGTAATATTGACTGTTAAGTGGACGCCTCATGACTTACTTTTTATTTCCCTCCACCAAAAATACAGTGGTCTGCTATGTATTCCTTTTTTTTTTTTTGAAGAGGGACTCAGGTCTTTCTCTGTCACCGCATCTCAGCCGTCCTCTCACATTTAATTTATCTCAGATGTTTTCCTTTTCTTTCTTCTCATATTGTATAGTGTGTGTAGGATGTACACTAAGTGCTTTGTTTCTGAGCTGACAACAGTGGATTTGTTGAGTAGTGACAGTGGGGAGGAGGAGCTGCTCTCTGCTGAACACAGGAGGAACTGCACTCTTACTAATGGACAGTAGCATTACATGTATGATTTATCTGACTACAGGAAAAGCTTCATATTCGTACTGTGAAAGGGTTTGCCACTGTTCATACACTTCGTACATGTTTTCCTCATAAAATAGACAATTCACTGTTGTCTCCCATAGCCAGGAGCTTTAGTTCGCCCTTCTCAGTATGTGACATTCAGTGATTCACATAGGGTACATCCCAATTCCCTTATTTGATAATTTCTTGTCCTCGATTCTCGTGTGACCTGAAATCATTCTGATTCGCCATCTTACACGCCAACCCAAAGCTCTAATTTCTGCTCTGAGGAGCGAGGAGCGATCTCTGAGGAGCCATGAGTGAAGATACACGAGAGCAGCTTTCACAGAAGTCTTTGACTGACCGACCCCCCCCCCCATTAACTTTTATTATGGATATTTTATTATTATGGAGAGTCAGTCAGCAAAAAAACAAAAAACATTTTTTACATCATAATTTCTCAGTGTGTGGTTTGCTGCGTTACATAATTTAAATTTTCCCTAAAACTTTTAACCTAATTTCAAAACACCATAATTGTATTCTGGGTTATTAAATAATTAATTCACAACCAGAATATTAATAAATACAGATACAAATAATGAATAAATAATATAAAGTCATTCTCCCAGTAGAAAATGGTCCCTATGCCTCTGAGCAGGACACACAGACTGCAGCTTGTTCATGTGCAGGTGTTTGTTAAGCAGAGAGAAAACACTGCTGCTCTGCGGTGATATATGTATAGCTTTATTAGTATCATCACAGTGCACATGTGCAGACACAAACTCCATCAAAAGTCTCTACAGCTGTTAAAGCTGACTAACAGCCGCCAACATCAGAAATGGACATCGTTTCACGTGATGCTTTAAAGCAAAGGACGTCTCATTTGTCTTCTCTCCTCGTATGGTTTCGGTGCATTTCTCCACACTTGGTGGGAGGGACTAAGACACAAGGAAAAGATGCAAGTAAGAGAAACATGGATGCAACTTAAGGGAACTGGGATGTATCCATCGACTACATTTGGGAAAGAAGGAAGAGCTGACCAAGTTTAGACACACAACAGGACTCTCCCGTACAACAACAGTGTGAAGACCCCAGTCTGTAAAATCAGCAGGATATCACAGATTACAGTTTATACGAGTTCTTCAATTTAGTGGTATTTGCCTTTACTTAATCTGTGCTTTTTAAAATTAGAAATGACTCCATCCTTTTCCAACTAGTGTCCCCGTACTTAAATGGGCTGATTAAAGGAAAACAGTGCTTTTCATACAGTCTGGCTCTTTTTATAATTAGTCAGGGTTACTGTTCCTATTGTCTGAAATCTGTGATTGCTGTGTTTCTGATAGAACTGGTTCTTGTGTGGAAGCACATAACAGCTATAACTATTTAGATCGTTCAAAAAACGTAATACATCTAACTGACTGAATACTTGTAGTTTTTACAGACTTGAAATATTTGAATTTGATAACCATCCATCTGAATTTATGTGGTTTAAATTCTTCACTTTTTGGTTTGTCACTTACTAAACGCTTTTAGAGTTCACTAATATAGAAAATGTAGTTCCTCAAATTCAATTAGTCAAATTCTGATCTAAAACATATCAAACCCAGATACCAAAACACACAAAAAAAAGAAATCGTGAACATCTGGACTACCAAGGATAAACCATTGCTCCAATCAGACTACTATCTTGTCTGTTGTGTTTAAGCTTCTAATTGCCTAAAAGACAAGATGAAGAAGTATCCCTCGTAGTCTGGATGTTCAAGTTAGATTTTGTTGTCTTAACTTTTGGTGTCTGAATATAAGCAGTCCAATTTTAGCTACCTAATTTGTTTTACTTGTTTTTCTGATTGAATTGAAGCTATTTAAATAAGTTTTATGAACATTCAACCCTTTAATTTTGACTTTGAATTTGCGAATGCTAAAATAAATCCAGAAAATTCAGAAAGATGGTTTGTGCTGTAAAAATCCAGTGTGGTATTTAAATTTCATCATTAAATATTCAGTAGTGTTTTACATTTAGGCATTCAGGTGCTTAAACTTATCCTGCTATTATTTACTTCCATAATCGACCTGGGCAGCGACATTAGTTGTTAGACAACCAGAGCAGGTTGTAAACAGCTTGTTTAAACCATTGTAACATATTTACTTACTCACTTTACTTTTATGAAGCCAGGTCCAGTAATGTCTCCTCATCACAAGGTTTCGGGAGTTTAGTCATTAATATAACCAATATAAAATGAAGGCCACAACTCTAAAAAATAAAACCCAGAATGTGAGAAAACCTTTTTTTTGTTTTTTAAGTAACCTGTACTCAGAGTTGAACAGAATGCCTCTGTCACTGAACCAGTTACACCAGCCATTACCATCCTGCTTTATTTTGCCCATGTTGTTACCATCAAGCTTGGAACCATCTACTCACACACATTAATACATGGTAACCATTGAATGTGAGACGATTGAATCTGCTACATGATGCTTTTCTTCTGTGTATACGTGCATTGTGTTACATGCTGTGTCCTCTCTTCTCTGTAGGTATGATGATGATCAGATTCCTGGTGGGGATAAGGAGAGATACGCCAGGTAGGCCTAGCCAGCTGGGACCACAGAGGATTTTCCATTGACTCAGGGATCAACAGACTGTTCAACCTGCACACTTTACACCTGTTCTTATCTGAACAATTTGAAATACTGAAAATAGGTGGTAGGTTGTTTTTCTGGCCACAGAAACCATTCCACTGTGGTCAGGGAATAGTTCAACGGTGTACAGATGTCAGTAGGACTGGGCTATAGAAACACTTATCAGTAAAATACGCAATAGTGCACTGACAACAAATTACATCATAGAAATTCAGTTCTTTCTGACCAATCATATGGTGGCCCTTTAGGAACGCCCCACTCCTCAAAGTGGGGATTGGTTGAGTTAGCTAAACTCAGCAGTTGTGTTGGTATCAGATAGATAGGAAGATAGACAGCACAGCTGCTTAAAAATCAATGTCAATAAGGCGGGAAAGACCACAAACTCAGTTTCACCTGAACTGAGTGGACCAAACAGTGAGCCACTGAGAAATGCCCTAGCAACAAACTGCAACATTACTATCAGCATTTTGGCATTGTACCCTATGGGCAATAAACGCATAAATAAACACATTAGACATGCATTTCTCTTTTTAAATGGTAAAACATGAACCTCATTGAGAAAGAAGCTCCCGGGCTGCAAACATTTCTCACTGCTGAAATTTGTTTTTGTGTCATTTATTTATGTAAATAGATTTTCTGTATGCAGCTCAAACAAATGTGGGTCATTTTCAAATATAGTACCAAAGAATTGTAAGCTTAAAGAAATTTTAAAGTTGAACAGAAATGTTGACTTTATTTATGTCATGATACACAGCATATAATAAAACTCAGTATACACCTGTACAATATCAATTAAATGTTAAATTGTGTCAAAACTTTGCCAAAGATCATAAAAGGAAGCCTAATTTGTAGCAGATTCTTTAGTCAGACGAAACCAAAATAAATGTGTTTGAATCAGATGGGATCCAGCATGATTGGCATGGACCTGGTGGACAGGACTACCACAGTGACTGCATAGTGCCGACCCTGAAACACTCAGGGGTTATAATGTTTCTCATGGGGCTGCATGTATGCAAAAGGTGTAGGGCAAGGATGTTAATCTGGCACCATGAATGCCAGCGTGTTTACCCAAATACTAAATCTACAGTACGTCTCATGACGTTTAGCAGGAGAGGGATTTTCCAGAATGACAGGCTGCTCAAATTACAGACCTTTTAAAGAGGGACAAATTGAAAACCATAACCCGGCCAAGTGTGTCCCCTGACTTGAATCTGGTAGAACACCTTTGGAGGTATTTTAAAGCAGAAGGTAGAGAAAGAAAACCATTTCAGCAAAAAACTGCTGAAAAGAATCATCTGTGAAGAATGGCAGACCATCTCTCCACAGATCTGTCATCACATGGACTTATGATATAAATATATAAAAAAAAAATAAAAGGATGGAATGTCACTAATGAAAGATGAGATGACTTGCTATTGTTGGTTCTTAAAGATGGACCTTTATTTATAGTTCAACTACTCAAGCAATTCTGTTTTTCAAATTAACTTGCTTCTTTCATCCTGAACTGTTTATATTTTAGTGATACTGTACAGGGGTGCACAATATATATTAACATATTTTGGTATCCAAATTATATATTAAAAATGCATTTTCAGTGAAAATTGTCAATTTGTATTTTGAAAGCTCTGCAGGGGATTAAGTGCAGATTCCAGACAATATAGTGTCACTTGTAAAGAGTCAGATGTAGTGGTAAATACATTCCTCCAGCATTTCATTTTAGACTAAAACACACCATAGGTAGCAGTTTAACAAAGACTGGGGTCAAGCATACAGTAGTCAAAAGGAGAGAAAGAAGGAGGAGAGAGAAATCATGATCAGATGCATCATAGCAAAGAGGGCTAGTGGTTCCCAGTCTGTACCCTCTCCAAGCATCTAACTGCACTTTTCTCTGTTTTAGAGAGAACCACAGTGAGATTGAGCGGCGCCGGCGCAACAAAATGACCCAGTACATCACTGAGCTGTCAGACATGGTCCCTACCTGCAGCGCCCTGGCCCGAAAACCTGACAAGCTGACCATCCTGCGTATGGCCGTCTCTCATATGAAATCCATGAGGGGCACTGGCAACACGTCCACTGATGGGGCCTACAAGCCCTCCTTTCTCACTGAACAGGTCTGTGCTGTCAGAGCCAGTCTATCGTAGAGGATGTAGAAATAGACTCCTGTTTTTTTTACCACATTGAATCACTGGCACTGATGAACAGAATTTTACTTTAATGTCAAAGTGAAAACAAATTTCTACAAATGTATTCTCTTGAAATAATAGTGGAAATGCTCAGTTTGGAGGGCCATCTGGAGAGCGAGATAAACATTTTCCATCAAACGCCCTACACGAATGAGGGTAAATGCATATCTAGGCTTTTGAAAACAAGATATCAGGTTCAAATGTGCAACAGATAACTAGGATACTGGTAAAACCTGATCATAACCAGGATACTAGTGTGAATGTATTTTATGTATTTATTTCTGCACATACTTGGCCATCTAAGGTGAGTCAAAAATGTAGCTCTGTGAGAGTGTATGTACCACTCCTCCATGTACATGTGGTGCACCTCTCCCAAGGGAACAGACTCTGAATGGACTGAGGTCATCTACTTTTAGGGAGACAAAGGAAGACCTGTGGTATATTCTGATCAAACTTTAAAGCTTCACAACAAAAGCATAACAGTAACAAGGCCACAAGTTCAATGCAGGTTCATCCTTTTCCAAAGGGTGGCCTGGATTCAGTATTATGCCTGTTGAAAGTGCTTACTGTGGAACAGTCAGTGACCAAAGCTACTCTCTAGGTACATCCTGGGGGAAAAAAATGGAGCAGTTTTGGCATTAGGAAACCTGGAAAATGACTCCCTGGGCAGATCACTGCCTACTAATCTAGAGGGTGGTTTGAGGCACACCCTGTGACAAATCAGAGCCTGATGTCACATTCATCACATTTGTGATGATCATACACATTTAAAGCCATAGTCAGTTTGTTATTCACATGTTTGTCCCATTTCAAAAAACTTCACAAAAGTCTTTTTAAGGTTTTGAGTTGAGTTTACTCTTAACCTTGTTTATAATTAAGGCTAATTTGTGAATGTTGTACAGTTGATTATACATAGGCTAATGCCTACATTTGAACTCCTTCCTCATGTCTGTGTGCTCATGTACCTTCCTGCGCCCTGTAGGAACTGAAGCATCTGATCCTTGAGGCAGCGGACGGCTTCCTGTTTGTGGTTGCTGCAGAGACGGGCCGGGTGATCTACGTGTCGGACTCTGTGACACCAGTGCTAAATCAAACCCAGTCAGAGTGGTTTGGCAGCACTCTGTATGAACAGGTCCACCCTGACGACGTGGACAAGCTGAGGGAACAGCTCAGTACTTCAGAGAACTCCATGACAGGTAGAGGAAGTCACTTCCAGCTGAACCTTGTTCCTTTTTGTTTTTTGTTGATTATTGATTTGCAGCCGAGAGTCCTTTCGCTCACTGTTTTTTAACAAATAATAATAAATCTTTTCTTTGTCACTCTGGTCTTCTCATACACAGTCAGTTGCCTATAGTATACATATGCCAAACTTCATCCTCTACCTGTTTGGGTTGGGTGATTTATTTAAAAAAAAAAAAATTTATATATTATAAACATTTTGTGGAAAAAGCACTAAAATCAGCATGGCTATTAGAATTAATGTCCCTTCTTCCTGGCTGTTTTTAAAGAAAAGACTACGGAAATTGGTAGCCTAAATGAGTTATTGGAAATCTATCAGACCACATTCTGTAGTCAGCCCCTAATGTGGTCAGCCACTCTGCAATACTGTTATTTGAGCTCAGTCTGTAAGTACCTGACACAGTTCAATCTGATGGACAGTTCAGATCAGGACATTTTAGGTAGAAGGGACAACATGAAATGACCCAAGTAGAATTGCAGTCAGTCACCTGTGTAACTCTGAAATTCTTAATAGTGTAAGTTAATAAGTATAATTCTGAAATCAGATGTCATTGAAAAATAATAAGGTAAGGGACACACAATTGGAGTCTAAGGGTGTTTTCACACCCGTCTCATTTGGAGCAGTTGTTTTAAAGTGTTTCCCCTCAAAGATCCATTTGTTTGGAGCACACCGGATTCGGATGTGGGACAAAACAAGTGGACCGAGATCGCCAAGAAGGGGTGGTCACTTCCAATCGAACCCTGGAGCGGTTTGTTTCTGGTGTGAAAGCAAATGAACCAACCACAGGGTTTTAGGATTTCAAAAGCTAAACTACTAATAAATCCATCTGCTGATCATGAAATCCGTTCAGGAAGCGATCTTATGGTCTGTAAATGCCATGTATATATTTATACAAATCATTTGCTAATAATTTTTTATTTTTTGTAGCCTTTATTTAACCAGGTTTGTCCCATTGAGATCAAAGATCTCTTTTACAAGGGAGACCTGGCCAAGAATAGCAGCAACACAAAGTTTCAACAATAAGTTAACATAAAATCACAACGATACGAATGACAATAACAAAATCTATTAAAACATTTGCACACAGACAACCTGCTAATAATAATAATTTGCTAATAATGGTAACAGGTTTGCACGTCAGCGTGGGTTACTATTAAAAGCTGTCAACTGCTGTGTTTGTATCCTCCTCCATATACTTTGTCAGTTCATTAAGGTCCATAAAAAAGTGTGACGGCAATCGCACAGTAACAAACCCAGAATCATTACAAAACTCCTCATTTTTATCCTAACTCTACCTGTTAGTCATTATTCATAACATGCAGTCGATTTGCCATTTAATACTAATAATACTCATAACCTGTTACTTCTTCATGAGCTCTTTGTGATTCTAAAGACATAAATATACACATCAGAAGCATTAAAGTACTTCATAAACCTCTTCCAGTCAGTGGAGTTTGATTTCTCCATGTGGGTCAATCGCCGAAACAAGTTATCTGTGAGTCTGTTTCACTGACTGTCAGTTTAACTGTCTGTTTAACTTTACACAACTAAAATGCAACAATGTATAATTTTTTTCCTTGACAGTACAGGTGTGAAAACACCATGACATGCACTGATTTTACTCATGAGAGCTCCCACATGTGAAACCAGTTGTATAATGTCTCCTGTGGGGTTTTTTGAGGCCCTAAAAGTCTGGGTATCTCTGCCTCTGCAACCATTTTTTTATTCAGTCTCTTTATGAAAGTGCAATACTAAATCACTGTACCTGTCCGATGAAATAATGTAAGACCCATAATGTATATTAATATAACCTCATGCCCAGGTCACATTTTCACAATTTTAAGCAGATTATAAACTCTGTCTTCTACCTATTAAGTGATTTCTACTTTGTGCTGTATCGATACGATAATTCTTAGCTACAAGGCACTGAGGGTGAAAATTACATTTAAAATGTAAAAATGTCAGACATTCTCATAGTACTCACTAGAGGGCAACATTGTCTTAAATTCCTCTCCATGCTACTCTGGAGGCCTCACGGCATGTCACTGAGTGTGTATTTGAATCTTTCGGTCTTTCCATCTGACCCAAGAGGCCCTCTGAACCATACTGAATACCCAGCAGTGCCATGTAATCCACATAACACACTAACATACATGTAGAGCCATGACAGATGAAAATACACACACAAGTATAAACACATCCACAACCTTTGAAGTCCCAGCATTTCTCAGAGTTAACTTTCCTGCAGTGGAACTAAAGCAGCATGTTTTGGAGACTCTCCCTCCCTCTGCTGCTGCTCACTGTTTGAACTGTGTGCCTGTTGCAGGACTGCATGTTTTTTCCAGCTTGCTGACGTGGAAGGACGTGGAACAGCATTAATCAGCCACAAGTGGAACAAGTGATTGTTTCCTGTACACCAGTTGTTGCTGTCTGCACTTCATTGTGGGAATCATAAGTGATCCATGAACTATTTTGGATTCTTTTGGAGGGGCATTAATAGTGTGGTGATCTTTGTATTTCATTACATACTTATTTGATATTTGCTGGTGATATTTTTAAACTCAAATTGTCTCTTTTCTTAGATCACCAAAAGCCTATGCAGTATAGATTTGGCCGTTATGACACGTTTAAACTTTTGATGACAATATTTTGGTGGCGTAGCATCTCCTTCAGCAAGGAAGGCAGTCAATAGCCCCTTTTACACAGCCCTTTCAATGCGTGCCTGTTGCACCTCTGATGCGCCTCGCCATCTGTGTAAATGTCACGGAGGCGTAATGGGGGGGCAAAGTCTTCCACCTCTGAGACGGCAGCGGAGGTAGTAACAGCGCCATATCGAAGTCTGTGTAAACGTGGCGGAACGACAAGACAGGGCTGTGATGTTTTGTCGACATGGTTTGTCTGCGTAACTCAACCAGGAGACTTAAAAGCAGCTAGCAGCAATTAGCAGCTAACTCAAAGAAGAAAAACAACTGAAAATGTTTACAAATTATGGAGACAACGCAAGGTTTGGGAGCTACTTACCCTCCGAGCAGAGGACGAGATCATCCGCCACATAACAGGGACGGTAAATGATTGTTATTGTCATGTTATTCCATTGTTTACAAAGTGCTGCGCAGCGCACATGTAAAACGTCACACTACACTCCAACGCTCCTGTTTTACTCATCACGCCTCTTTTAAGTGCGGAATGCCGGCTTGCTATCTAAATCACGGAGTGGAGCGGCGCTGTGACACCGTTGCGTTTTTCAGTGTAAATAAATAAAAGTAAAATAAAATAAATGTCACAGAGAAGGGTCTTCGTTGTGGCAATATTGTGCAATCTGTGTAAAAAGGGCTAATATGTAATTTCTGCTGCTAAGGGTCTCTCAGTCAAAACAATGAAAACTAAAGATGTAGTTTGATGATGTAGCGAAGTAGTCATGGGAGTTATTGTCTTCACTGTTAAATCAAATCAAATCAAATTTTATTTATATGGCGCCAATTCACAACAAAGTTATCTCATGACACTTAACATGTAGAGTAGGTCTAGACCACACTCTTTACTACTAGTTATTAATTATTAATATACAGAGACCCAACATTTCCCCCATGAGCAAGCACTTGGCGACAGTGGCGAGGACAAACTGCCTTTTAGCAGGCAGAAACCTTGGAGCAGACCCCGGCTCTATGGTGGCCGGCCATCTGCCTTGACCGGTTGGATTGAGAGAGACAGATAGAGAGAGAGAGAGACAGACAGAGGGGGGCATGGGGGGGAGTGGGGGAGACAGGCACAAACACATCTTTAAATATAGTCAGAGATATTAATCATATTATTATTAATAATAATAATGATAATAGTAATGACTATGTAATAATAGTAATAATAGCAGCAGTGGGCATCCAGCAGGACCACAGCAGCACGTCCAACCATGATCCATGGAACCTGCGAAAAGCACAAGGACTCCGGGGAAGATGTCAAGTTAGTATAATGCATTGATGATGGGACAACATGAATGTGAACAGAAAGGAGAGGGAGAGGAGGAGAGAGGAGCTCAGTGCATCATG
>JBBPCS010001846.1:0-14406 GCA_037974645.1 Hollardia meadi
CCCCCCCCCCCCCCCCCCCCCCCCCCCCCCCCCCCCCCCCCCCCCCCCCCCCCCCCCCCCCCCCCCCCCCCGACAGATGGCACGGAGCGGTTCTGTTGGTACCATCCTCAACTTTTGGTAATGGAAACGCAAAAATAATCGTTCTAATGGGCAACATACTGAGCTGAACTGATCCAGACTGCTTGGTGGAAGCAAGGCTTTATGTCTATATTTATTACCCCAGTGTAACCGTCTCAATCAATTTAGACACCATAGCACAATGTCTGCAGAAAAATTAAGTTTGTCTTTTGTTAATATATCAGTGTCTTTTGTTTACCTCTTTGTCCTTTCTTGTGTTTCAGCAACACTTTTTGCCAGCCTCCTTATCCGACCTCCTCCCAACCTGGTGGGCAAGCAAACACCACACGACCGGCAGAAAGCCATAGACTTCATTCTGGGTTTCCTCATGGCAGGAGACGAGGAGTAACCGAGGTCGATGGTCCCTCACAACTTAATTGGGGTTTGGAGTTTATTCCCAACCTGGCTTACTGTTGGCAATTGACCTGAACCTGTAAGACACTCTGTAACATGATCCACTTGGTATTCTATCGGAGACCTGTACAGCTGTTTTGCACCCTACTGTGTTAACAAACTCTCATGTTGGAGGAAGACTGTAATGATTTTACCAAGTGTCATATCTTCAGTTCATTCACAGAATGGCCGCTCACTGCATCTTGAAGCACTTGGGAGAGGTTTGAACTGATGCCTATGCACTTTCTGACAACATAAAGCACTGTGGCTCCAGACTACAGTTGTCCTCGTCCTTAGATGACCCTTCTTATTGTAGGTGCTCATGCCAAAAAACAACCCCTGAACAGTGAGTGTGATATGAATATGAAAACACTATGTTTCCATAGATGCTAAGTGAAAGACTCAATTACACTAAAGAAAAGTTTTAAAAAGTAGACTGAATACTAGTACACGGTTCAAGTAGATCGAAATGGGATAATTGTGGAAGTCTATATAATAAAAATGTTAATGCTTAAGATTAATCATGACAATCATCTATTTTGTAGCCTTTTAATTGAGGGAACAATGCTAAGATATCTGTGAGCATTACCATACACATTTTACCTGTTATTTATATTGTTTCTTTTTTACTATGTTCGCACCAGATTCAGTTCCTACTATAGTTTATTTTCTCTGCATTGGTTGTAAAATATTTCATTGGAAATATCCATGGCTTTGTTTTTATCACCATGTTATAGAAAACATGAATGTTTGCTGTGTTTTTTGTGTAACTTCAGCCGTGAGCCTTACATCTCGTTTTGCCAGTTCCTCTTAAGTTACAAAAGAAGTCTGTTAACACACTATCTTCCTGGTCCACCAGATTTGAGTGAAGAGTTACCCTCTGTGGATCTTGATGTCTTAAATCATGTAAATAGTGATTGTTTCCCTGAGTCATGGGTATTTGACTGTTGTTCTGGTGGTATAAATCTGTGATGGTGTCTATAGTTTGTCATGTAAAAGTGGTACTATTAGCGTCTGTGTTTGTTTACATGTCTTTTTCCTCACTTATGCCACATCTTAAAAGCTCATTATTTGTTGTTTTAGGCCTATGTGATGCCAAGACACAGCCATTGTGTTCTGCATGGTAAATGCAGATGAGTAATACTCTTGTTCTAAGTGATGCAGCATTTTCTGGGTGCAAGTTTAGCAAGATTTAATGGCTCATTAACTCTGCAGGATACAGCCTTTTTGCACCGGTTCTCATTTGTGCCACAGGATTTTTTTTTTTCTGCAATCATTACTGCAAAACATGGTCTTGACATAAGAACCTTTGCTGCTGTGTATAATGAACAGTGTTTCCTCTTTAATAGTTTTACCCTAGAGATCACATTTACGATTATAATTTCCTTTGCTCTGTATCTGTAATGTTTGGAGACAATGTGAGCTCATGATGTAATGTGACAACACTGACAATCATGGCACTTAAAGAAATGCCTGTCGGCCTGAAGTTGCTCTATTTTTGTCTAGTTCCCTCTGCCTTATTGCCTTCAATACACTAGATTCTTCTTTTGGTCTTCATCAAGCTGTAAAAATGTGGTTTGGGTCTAAAGGAATAGTTCATGGCGATTCAGATTTGGGAGAGTCATTTTATAATAACCATTTCTTTATTCACTTTGTAGAAATACCACCATCAACATGTCAAACTCAACCAATATAATCAATAACCTTTGACTTAAAGTCTTGTCTTATGCCACCGTACCACGTTATGTATTTGTGTGGATTCATCGTGCTTTTTGTCTTCAGTTTTTGTCACAATCTGTTCATATAATTAAGGTACATCTAAAGGTACACAAGGAAACACTTGCACCTGTTTTCAACTTTTCAGATTTTGGGTGCTCTTAATTTATTTAACTGAAATAAAACTGTATAAAGCTATTTTGTTTTTTCCATGGTCTTGCTGACAGCTTCTTAGTCAGAGAAACAACAAGAAAAACTGTACACTGGTTTTTGGGGCTCACTCTTCAGGTACATGTGAAATCGTTACCGACTGATGTTCACGCTATACTTAGTCCAGTCAATCGCCGGTGAGATGTCCTTCACTTCAGTGCTACATTCTCATTCCCTGTGAGTATAAATCCCCGACCTTGGCCCTGCTGCCAGCATTTGCCCAGTTTGAAGCCATCCAAAGCCATGGCCATGCTCAGAGTGTCTTCTTACCGCAAGCTGTTTGACTATGATAACTGGAGTCGATATGGAGGGTTGCAAGTGCAGTGTGCAGGGCAGTACCAGTCCTCCGTCAGGTCAGTGTGGGTCTCTGGGATGGAGGGCGGCTTCAGACTCTGGGCTGCACCTACCAGTTTTAAGACGGGCTCAAGTGTTGTTCCACTTAAAATACGTAGATGGTTTTTGATGGCCAAGTTTATGAATCGGTGCTGTGAATCTTTTTATGTTTCCTGAATGGGGATGAGAAATGTGCTGATGGAAAAAAATTACATTGTGGTTTACTATGTCCATTTATAATAGGTAGGGCTAAAATGAACTGAAGCATTTAAAGAATGATACGGGACTGTAGTTTAATATATTTGTATTTATTTTCATACTATATACTGTATACATTCTTGGTGATTGGTCATTACCTATCCCTGATATTCAAATGATTTCCCATAGGATCCTTTAGAGTTCAATCTAATCATTGATATTTTGTGTCCTGTCAGGGCTGCGGCCGTTGAGGAGTGTGATTGTGACAAGTTAGACTTTGCAGCTGCCAAGGCGCTCAACAAGGAGGGTCTGAACCAGTTTTTCCAGGACCGCACTGCCATCGCTGCCCTCAATAACCGCCTGGTCTGTCTTATTGAACTGGTGAGGACAAACATTATTGCTCCCAATGACACATCAGCACTTTTGTTTCCCCTTTTGCTGCGTCATGCCTTTGTTCTTGATAAATAAAGCAGTGAATTTATATATACACAGTATGACTTTATCCCTGTTTGATTTGTCTCTGTACCCTTTAGGCCCATTGTTTTGAGGAGGAGAACAATTCTCTTGAATGTCAGATTGTAGAGCTAGAGGAGAAGCTGAACAGTCGACAACCCTCCCTCAGCATAACCTCCACTGCGGCTGAGTCTGACTACAGTCTGGATGCAGTGGTGGAAAGACTGCGCAGGGAGAGGGTAGGGTACTGCTGCAGCTGGGTGTGACTGCTGCATGCTTCTCTGTGTGTGACATTCCTAATTTGGGCTTTCTCATAAGACGGCCAATTGCACTTTTCATCCCATCAATTTCACTTCAGTTTCTACAGTGACAGGCAGGCCTCATCTATAACCTTGTCAAGATCCATCACAGTCTTCTTCTCTGCGTCTCCCTGCAGGATGAGATTCTGCGTGATACAGAGAAGCTGCAGAAAGAGCTTGAACGTCTGATGAAAGAGTACGAGAAGGCTGCACAGCAGAGAATCCTCCTCCGGCAGGAACAACAAGATGTTGCTGAGGTAGTAGTTATAAATGCAATAGCAACTAACAAGTTAAAATTAAATCAAAGCTGTAGCCAGGATTTAGAAACACTGTGAATCACAAATAATTATAAATTAATTACAATTAATTCTAATATTACTCCTGTACAGACAAGTAATAAATCAACTTTTTAAGTTGAAGTATATTCTCAGACCAACTAAGCCTGTTTTTACCTTTTTATGTTAAAGAAATCAGATCTATAAATTAACCTAACTTGGGAGATTCCAGCCAAGCCAACAAATTATATTTACTAACTTACTAACATAAGTTAGTTAATAAATACAACAAGTGAAAAACAAAGGCTTGTGGGGTGTTCACTATACAATAAACATTAACCCTGTATTTATAAATCATAGTTGGCACCTTTTTGGCCTGGATACTCTTTTCAATCCATACAGGTGTCCATGAAATGTCCTATGGACTGTTGGACTTTGAGTTATGGATCCCACCAGCACTATGAGCAGAAGTGCTGCAATTGGCACTCAAAACGATAGGACTGGTTTAAACGGTTTAACCCCATATGGTCAAGTTTGGAATGGTTATATTTAGGTTAAAGAGGTACTCCTGCTTTTAGTCTCTTGGTATCAGTCAAGCTCCAAAAACACTGGATCCTACATTTCCCAAAATGCAACCAGTAGCATGGTAAATTTCCATATCTTTTAAATAATAAAATAAATAAAAAATTTAAATTTAAAAAATAATAATTATTTGAGTCAGTTTTAAACACTTAAAAAACATTTATAAGTGTTCTTGTGCTGTACATACTGTTGTAGTGATGATGTACCTTTAGCACTAGATGGCAGTGTGGTCAAGCATCTCCCTGCTCCTCGCCTCACTTCCTGGTAAGTCAGCTGAAACTCGCCACAGCTGCTCCTCTGTAACCCTACCCAATGGCTGTTGGGCACCAGCAGTCACACAATCTGGGCTGGTGGCCCACTGCAACCTGAGCCACCAACTTTTCCTGTACCCCCCTCCATCACACATGCCAGCGCCCCATCTCCTTCCAGCCAGGCCAGATGCGAGGGAAGCTTTAATTTCTTCCTCCCAGATGTAATGCAGGCTGTAATACGGTGCCGTAATGTTCCTGTTGGCTACGTTTTCTGGGTCTGAATTGAAAGCAGCTGCAGGGTAGAGGGAGAGCGGAGATACGGAGGAGAGGAGCGAATACTACGCAGCTCAACCCACAACTAGCTGCAGCTCTCTCAACATAATGGTAGACTGACAGTGATGAAACAAGACATGTTGGGTTTGTTTTAAAATACACCGCTGGCTATTGTGTTGCTTCTTTGCTGCCAATTCTACTCTATTTTCAAGGCCCACAAAAATGGGATTTTTTGTTGTTGTTGGCTGTGGTAAAACACAGTAGCACAAGTGAAATTATTTTAACTATATTCAAGGAAGTTGATGAGTGATGAGGCCAAGTGCTCAGTCTGATTCATATATGTAGTAAGTGTGTAGTAACATTAAAGTGCTCCTGAAGATGACAATAATGGTCACAGAAAAGAAAATATTCTTCAGGCACTCCGGCAGAACAAGGAGAGAAGTTAGGGACATGAATATAGACGGTGCAGGCAGTGCAGTTGCACCGGCGGCCATTGGTTGGGGGGGCCCATAAAGAGAACGGGACCTCCAACTATGTGTTTTTCTCGCAAATGATTCAGATGGACTCCTCCGAAATACATGAGTTCAGAGAAGCACTGACATTAAATTCAAAACCGTTTACCATATTTGCCCTTGAAGAGGCAAACCCATCACAGACATGGTTTTCTTTCTTTTTTGGTAAAAGAGTCAATAGCAATCTATAAAAAAAATCTATACAAGTTATATATACATTATTGGAGGCTTCCTAGGCTTCATGTTGGGTAAATTCAGGTTGCTACCAGTTGGATAGCAAGTCCATAAATTATTATGGTACGTTAACTAATATCCAAGTGGATGGTGTGTTTGCCTTATAACTAGTAACTAGCTTGCACTAAGGCCCGTCATAATAGCGTGCAGTGTAACTACATTATGCCTCTCAGATAAGTTCTATTAAAAGCTTATTTTGTCAGGCATTTTGGTTAAAATGTTTCAACCACACAGGGTGGAAATAGTAAAAACAGATGGACACTGGATTTTAAAATGTTGAGGAAGCTTAAAGGCCCTGAAAATGTATTTTATCAATCTCTAACTGTGAGCGATGGGGTCCTACAATTTTCTGCTGCAGTTGAAACGGTTTTGTTTTTTTCACATGATAGATTTCTGTTTTTCTGTGCTCTCTTTTTCATTGGTTAGAAAAAACGTGATGTCATTTATTTCCAAGCACCAAATAGGATTTAGCAACATTTGAATCAAAATGTGATGACAGTTAAGTGGGTTGTTTGGCCAATGTCAATCAAATCTGATAAAAAAATGTTAAAAAATCCTGATGAATCACATTGGCTCCGTTTTGACTCTTTAACTCATGAATGTAATATTTAAACCTGGATACAACAGAGATTCTCAGCCTTGCTTCCAATTTTTTGCACAGTGGCCACTCGAGGTATTACAGAGGAAAATTCCCTTGCAGCCCAAAAAAACCTCAGGAGCAAGCCAGTGGGAGAAATACATATTCAATGGCTGCATACCCAGGAAGTAAACCTGGAAGCTAAAAACCTTTTTGGCATATGCACCACGTGAGCAATTCTCATCAGACTGAATAGGTGCCATCTTTGAATTTGTATCTAGTTCTATTATACATATATGGTTAAACTCTTTATAAACAATACCTAAATAACTAATACCTAATGTTATGTTTTCTTCTTCTCTTAAACTTGTATTTTCTCATTGTTGGTCATAAATATTTAAAGAGAAATAGCCCCCAACTTTATTGTTTTGTCTCAGTCTCACTTCTCTCATCAGTGTTGCTGATGATATGTTCAAAACCTGTTTTTGCTACCCCAAGTGGCAAAACGGTGTCATTGCAGGTTTAAAGCAAAGCTGCAGTTTCCCTCAGCTCTATGGAGTGTTACAGTGGCTTTCAGCTCAATGTTTTGGTTTTTCTGAACTGTTTTGGTTCAGTCTGGTGAACATTGGAGCATTTGGCAGCTGAAGTGATGTTTTTCTCAAGACTTGGTTGAAACCAAAACAGAGCTAAAAGGAGAGTAAATATTGGACTTAAATTAGTCACATAGGCTAAGTCTAATTTAATGCTAATGTGTTCACTGCTCAATTAATTTCATAAGGTGCTAAGTGTTTACAGATTGTCCTGCTGCCCCTTAGTGGCCAAAATCATTAATACTGCATCAGACTATGCACAGAATATGATTTACACCAAGCTTCTCTCCAGCTGCTGGCTAATATTTGAACACAGGCAGCAGCAGCAGTAGCAGGACCAGACTACTTTAGCTCACTGCTGTCCATCAAGCATCCTGCCACCCTACCAGCAAGGCTCCGCAACTTCACCACCAAACCTGGTGTCAAAATGTGCACGCCAGGCACCCACAGTAATTGCATCAAACACCAATTAATCTAGTCTGTAAAAAGAGTAGATGAGCTCCTGAACTCCTGCTGGCAAATGGATTGGTGGACAGGGCTTTTGTGTCGAGTTAGCCTCCTTTTGATCTTCCTCCTCCTCCTCCCCCTTCCTCTGCATTGCAGTGTCTACTTGCTGTTCAGTGAAACAGGTGGATGTGCTGGTGCTGATGGCCCTTAAAATGGTTGTTCAGGGTGGAAACAAAGGAAACACTTTCTACTTTTCTTCAACCTGTGGTGTGATTTAGTTCCCAGACTGCAGTATTCCTCTCCAACACCTTCAGATATTAAGTCTCTGCAAACTTGATTTCTTTTGCAGGAAGTGGACACTGTGACAGCGGGATGTTTGGCGTTGAGGGAGCAAGTGACGATCTATGAAGAGCAGCTGGCCAACATGGAGGCCCAGCACGAGACGGTGAGGGGGGCAGAGGATACATAGTTGCAGTGTGATGAAACGGAGAGAGTTTATAGCTGTGAAAATTACTCAAAGTGTAGCACTTAGGTCAGACAGGAGTGTTGGAGAAATGCCCAGACCTGTGGTGACAAAAACAGCTGTGATGACCCCAGTCACCTTGCTGAAGAGCCAATAACAGCTCTGTCAACAGAAACATATGGGGAGAGGATTAAAACATAAAACACATAATCTAGTAAAATCTGCAAAAAGTCAAAATTAAGCCTTTGTTTAATTTTTTCTCATCATTTGATTCCTTATTCCATTTTCGTGAAGGAATAGTTCAACATTTTGGGAATTACGGTTATATGCTTTCTGTTTGAGAGTTAGAAGGTCAACACCATTCTCACGTCTGTCCGTTGAATGGCGCTATAGCTGTGCTCTGTTAAATCTACATTCAAATCTCACTGATTAATTCATACGCTGTTTGTTTAATCTGTGTAAAAACGTAAGTGTAAAAATTACAATTTACAGTTTTACATATTTACATATGCCAGACTATTTTGTGAAGACTCCAGGAAGTCACTGCTTCTGGCCAAGAAATAGGCTGGCACTAAACTCGCCAGTAAAACCACAATTAGAAGTGCTGATAGATGTTTTTTGTTACTTTTAAACAGCGCCAGGCTAGCTTTGTGCTAAGCTAAGATAGCTTTCCTCTTGCTGTAGCCTTACTGTATGTTCAGACACAACGCAAAGCAAATTTTAGAAATGGCACAAATGCAAATCGATGGAAAGCTGAAACTTACACGAATGCATCTGAGCAATAATGTTTCATCTTGAGCAAAAACGATGAGAGGAAAGACTGTGGGGAAATAACAGAACTGGAATTTCTGGTTAGATCTGAGGTCAGTCAGAGGCCATATTTTACACACACACATCCAGACTTACTCAGACATAATCAGTGTGTCTGTTGCTAGCTAGCTTACAGCTAACATCTGTACAGTCTGTATATTGACTGTTTGGGGCAAATAAACGGTCAAATTTCAAAAATGTTCTCCATTTCCCCTGTGAACATCCTCATATTTAATGGACAGATATGAGAGTGGTATCAATCTTCTTATATAACTCTTGACAAGAAACCAAATAGGTACACGTTTTAATTGCACATCATTGCCTATGCTGCACTCACACACAACCTGCTCTCTCCACCTTCTACAATATTCTCCACCTCGCCAGGAGATGACAGACGCGCCCCAGTATCAGATCTGGAGGCAGTAGGCAGACAACTCCATCACACTGTATTTTTCTCTGCAAAGCCGGGCTGGCCAGCATTTAACACACTCCCTCTGGGACACGCTTGATAACTCAGTGCGGGAAACGCGGCTGAATACCAAATGAAAACAGAAGTTCCCTTTGTTTTATTAACTGTTGTTAATATCAGCACTTCCAGATAGCCCATATTCCCCTGACACATCGGCAGCCATGTCGTTATTTCGGTGGAGGGAAAAGGAGAAAAATGTTAAACTGCCACTGCAGCTCTGTAACAGTTCATTTTCTCTGTAATAGATGTTTTTTTTTAACCAAAGGGTCGACATATTGGAAGCTGAAGACGTACAGTAAATGTTGAGGTTATTGACGTATGTGTGAATGCATCAAAATGTACTTTGCGTTTGTATTTGCAGAGGTGGGTATTTACTAAATTTGTGTATTTTAGTATATGTTTGAGGTACTTGTACATGAGTTTTCCATTTCAGGCCCCTTTATACATCTACTGCACTATAATTCAGAGTAGTAAATATTGTACTTTTTATTCCACTACATTTATTTGGCAGCTACTAGGTATGTTACAAATTAATATTTTACTTAAAAAATATATGATAAGCTAATAAACTACAACGCATTGTTATAGATAAAACCACGCAACAGCATACGTAATAGATAAAATTAGCCACACCTTGACAAACTACAACAGTAAAATATTGCGTACACATTAATGTATTAGCATTAATCATTTAAAAATACAATATATAATATCCTAACACTCACAGTGGCATAAAAAGCATTTGTACTTGTGACACCTTTAAGTACATTTTGCAGATAATGCTTACATCTTAATTAACATATTCAGATGCTTTACTTAAGTAAAAGTACCAATACCACACTGTAAAAATACTTTATTACAAGTACAAGTTTTGTATTCAAAATATTAAATACAAACTTTCTAAAGTATCAAAAGTAAAAGTACTCATTATAAAGTGTTAAATTATTATGTATAATTGATTTGTTATAAGCAGCGTTTTAATGTAGCTGGTTCTGAATTGCTGAGTAACCATAGCTGTCAAATAATATAGTAACATAGTGGATAACAACAACATATTGAAGTGAAATTACAATATTTCCCTTTAAAATATAGTAGAGTTTAAGTATAAAGTAACAGAAAAAGTGCAAGTACCTCAGAATTGAACTTAAGTACAATACTTGAATAAGTAGTGAGTAAATGACCTGAATATACTTTGTGTTTGTATATGTTTCCATTATGAGCAGGCAGTGGAGAGTCTGCTGGAACCAGCTGAAGGGACCACAAGAGTGGTGGCAGCTATTAAATTTGACAGCCCTGACATCACTCCGGCCTTGGATGTAAAGGAATACTACTGCCAGCTGGCCGAGAGGCTCCAGGTACAAGACACTGTTACATAAAACACATAAACATGTCATGACATGGAAGCCTTTTTGGGCAAAATACTGTAGCATGCTTGTGCAGATGAAAAGACTCAGTTAAACCAGATACACACGAGTGGTAAGCGGATTTACTCAACTCCTGAACTTGATAAGCACGATAAGCTTATAAAAATTTTTAAAGATGAAATCAGTGTTTAAACAACCTTTTTGACTTCCACTTTACAAAAAAAGCAATGGCTTGTTGGGGTCCCATGTTACGTTTCAGATGTCTATAGGCATGTCTATAGCAAATAAATAAATAGTTTCCATCCGCTACTATTGCACAAATATTAAATTCTCCAGTCGGGCAGCATTAAACAACTGCACAAGAGGAGAGTGCAAGGAGATGATGCCATTTAAACAGTCCAACTTCAACGGTGGAGAACAATGTGGAAAACATGATGAAAGTATGACATTTATGTATCGTGTTAATTTAAGGAAGGTTTACAGTATCCTCATCGCCCCACATAGATCTGATGTTTCTCTACTGACATTTTTTGTCAAGCGAAAGCTTTAGTGGATGTCACTTGCTTCATATATGTCATATGTTCGCAAAGTCTGTTTCCGATGCACTTTGTCACATTTATTAAGACACCACCTTTTCCACTTTAGCAGAACAGCTGTAGTGATATTTTGACTTTTTTTTTCTCATTTACAATTTTCCATTCAGGCCTTTTTTTGTGCAAATTCAAAATGGGCATCAAACCTGGTGGATGAAAATGTACTATATAAGGTGTTAGTTGCACCAAAGCCAGAAACCCCTCTTAACTTTTCACATTGTTGCATAACTATATGCTGCACAAAAAAAGCAATGATTAGAGAAAAGTCCAAAAAATGAATATGTACTTGTTTAGCAAACCATTTTGTTTTCTGTTTTTTCTTCTTTCTCCTTCCATTAATCATCTCCCGACCTCTCAGATTTATCTTGTGACCCTCTGGAGGGGTCCTGACCCCTAGGTTCGGGAAACTACTGGACTAAACTACCTAAATGTATATAAAAATAAAATAAAAACAATAGCTCCACCTCAAACAGCTACACCCGTAAAATGCCACCTTCATGTTGATGCAATAGTATCAAGAATATAATAATGTCATACATGCTCGTATATCAGTCATGGGGGTAATTTTTCTGCAGAAGAATAATTCTATAATTTTATTTAGGTAGGATTTTAAATTCAGGGCTTTTAATTTTTTTGTATTGCTACTTTTATTTAACTTCCCCCACTACTGACTTACATACTTTTAAGAAACCAGCCGTCATCCTCCTACTGACCACTTGAACCCTCCTATTTTCTCCACACCACATCATCGATTCTGTCCCTCTGAAACGGCCCGGTCAGGTCCAGATGTAAATCTCAACTTTCACAAATCACATGACGATACTCCCACTTGTTTTCTTTCCCTCTTAACACAACACCAGGGAAGAACTTGAGAATCAGAGGTGCAGTTCTGGACCTGAACAGAATGCCTTTGTCTACCTATGTGTGTGTGTGTGTGTGTGTGTGTAGTCCAGGCAAAGAGGTGCTGCATTGGGGTCAGACTGTAGCTCCGGTGGGTCTGACCCCCCTCTGGTGTGAGGATGTCTGCCCGGTTCAGAGGTCAGGGCTGTAATCAGACTGCTGGCCGCCTTCCCAGGCTCCTCAGCAGCACTGGAGTGGACGCTGGTGTGTGTTTGTGTGTGTGTCCTTCACTCAGAGCCATGGCTGAAAGGTATCTGTTGTGTTTAAATATTTGTGTGTCTGTGTTTCTTGTTTCCCCAAATCTCTTCTATTCACTGCGTCTCTTCTCTCGCCAGCTGGACACTGTCCTGTCTGTGTCTGGCCTCGATTACGAGACCCAATTGTCTCAATACTGAAATGATTGCTATTGGGTTTGAACAGTAATGGTGATTGCTGGCTCACTCCCACACACCTGTGCCCCCTCATGTTGCTCGTTTTGGCTGCATTTGCTCCATCTAATCAGGAATGTGGTGTAGACAAGGAGAGGTTTAACCATTAGTCAGTATGAGAGGCTCTGATTGCTCTTTGCTCCTCTATCAAAGTGCACTTTAACTGGCCAAAAGAAAGCACTATCCTCCATGGTCGTGTGCATTTGCAGATTCAAACTAAAAGGTTATATAGTTGTTTTTTTTATGTCTACAAACTTTCACAACTGCACTTATTCCTCATCTTCTGTCGTTGCAGTATGAGTGTGGTGCAGCCTCTTCTGCCGTGGTTCGCAGTGGTGATGGAAAACAACTGGAAGAGGAAGGAGCTGTAGGGTCAACAGTCAAAGATGTGCCAAAGACAAAGGACATCAGTGAGATGAAGATGCTGGTGAGTGGACTCTTTTTCTCTTCGTCAGTTTTTAAAGGGCCACTTCACCAAAATAAAAGCGAAAAGAAAAAAAGACGTGTTATGTACAAGTACAAAAGAATCTCCATGCACACATCTCCAAATGATCCCCAAAGATTTAGATTTTGGTGGGTAAAGCTCAATGTTCAAGGTCACTGTCCTCACAAAACACGTTTTTTGCCCAAAACCCAAGAATTCATACTCTAATTATGACATACTGAATACTGAATTGAAACGTATCTTGGGTGCCCACTTTGAAACTGTGCTGATTGTATAGGGTCGTAGATGTGTGTGAAGATCCACATTTTAGAGTTTGTAGCTTTTTTGCAGCAACAACCATAATTGAAGCATTGTAGTCTGTCACAATTGTCGTTGATTTTTGGCACAAATTGTTAAATAGGTGCACAGTATGACCGATGATATAATTAAAAGGCTGAAAAAACTGGAAAAAGGATATAACAGCCTGGTTCTGTAGCCTGACTTGGAAACAAAATCGGCCTACCAGCGCCTCTAAAGCTCACTATATAACATTTTATATACAGCATTTAATTGGTACAAAAACATCAACCTGTGGTTTTACAAGGGGTTATGTGCCAGATTTTTTCTTGACTGGTTTAGTCATCACTGTGAGGTTGCCAGGCTAGCTGTTTGATGTCTTCATGCCAAACTAAGTTAGATGGCTACGGGTGTTAGCTTCATATTTACTGTACAAACATGAGAGTGGTATCTTCTCATGTAGCTCGTGGCAAGAAAGCAAATGAGCATCTTTCCCAAAAAGTCAAACCATTGCTTTAAGAAATAGACTGCATGTTCTGAGGATTATCCACGATAATGGGGACATTGCTTACTGAAAGAAATGTTTTAGTTGAATTAATTTTTCAATCCTATTAGCCCCACTTTGTTGGAAGTATAACTCTGTAACTGACATCTCCAAACCTGTGCAAATAAAACCAAATATGCCTGCATGGCTAGTTTACCGTGTAGAAAACGTGTATTTATTGGGAGTGGACCCCCCCCTTTAAGTGTCACAGTTACACACCATTTAAATCCTCCCTTCACTACCTTCTGGTTCAGATCTTCTCATACACATTTCCCACATCTTTACTGACAGAGTCTTAGACCTACAATTGGCTCTGCATCGGCCATCAGCTCCTAAATCAGACATAATGGTACAAAATTAATGGTTTCCCACAGCAGGCGAAGGGAGTGGAGAGCAGCTGAGTGACAGCAGAGCAACAGTGTGGGAGATCCTGCTGACCAGAGTGTTTACTCTGCTGACACTTTCAGTGGGAGATGTGAAGGGCTTGACTTCAGCTCAGACAGGATTTATTGCCCTCCGTGTCCTCAGTTATTAAGTACAGTCTTTCAGAGCGCCTGCAGTGTCATTAAACTTCTTAAAACTTCACACACACACACACACACACACACACACACACACACACACACACACACACACACACACACACACACACAC